>JASANC010001200.1:0-45767 GCA_030248135.1 Theristus sp. LFF4_11 | reverse complement strand
TTAAATTAGAATGAATTAATAATAATAATAAAAGCACGCGCGGGCGCGGCGCGAGCGCGACGAACGTGATGCCAGAAAGGGTCTTCGAGATCAATGATCCGTGGGGCTCGCCGTTTGCTGCTGGATCGGATGCAGCAGCCAGTGGCGGCAGCGGTGGTGGCAGCAGAGTTGACCATGGCGCATTTCTTCAAAATGATTTTGAAAGTCAGCAGCTGCAGCAGCGATCATCAGGTGAGAGTGAGTGCCGAGCCCCCGAGTCCCTGCGTATGGATGGACTGGACCATGGGGATGGGATGGAGCAAGTTAAATTTTTTGTTTGTTTCTTTGCAGTCGGGTGTGTGGTCAAGTCATTCATTGATGTCAACTGTGTTATCTGAGAGTTCCATCCGGAGAGTCTTGACTTTGACATTATGCCAAAATGGCCGATGGACCGTGGTGACGTGATAATAAAATCGTGTTTTTTTCTAAAAACGGTAGTTTTTGCTTTTTTGTCAAGGTGAATTCGAGACTCCAGAGCTGACGATCGACAGAAGCAGCGGCGGCGATCCGCAAATCAGCGCGGCGCCGTTCAGTCGATTTGGAGGACAACACGAACGGCACGATTATGAGGCGATGTCGCCGGAGCAGCAACGACGATTGAAAGAAGTCATGCAGACATGTCGCCCGATTGCTCGGTGAGATTACCCGAGCCCCTCCGATGGAACATTATAACGAACATTTATTCTCTTGTGGTTTGGTTGATGTTGCTGGTTGTTGTGATGCATTGTCGCCACTCGTCGCCGCTGCGAATAGGTGTATGAAAGTTTATATGGTATGAAAATGGTCAGTTTATGAAAGTAAGTATCGTTTGAAAGAAAAGTTGGGTCAATAGTTGTGGCCAAAAACGAAGAAAAACAATTGAAAAAAGTCGAAAAACCGCCATCACAGATCACAAGGCGGCCTGGCGGGTGCACTAGGCGGAGCGTCGGGCGCGTTCGCGCTGAGCGCCCTGCGCCCGGACGTGTTTCGCGGTCGCGTGCCCGTCGTGCTCGGCGGTCTGCTGTCCGGCTATTTCATCGGCTACATCACGTCGTTCTATTCGTGTTTTGCGGAGAAACTGAAACACGAAGAACGGAACTATGGACAACAACAGCGGACGATGTCAGTGGCACCGTTCGATCAGGACACCGACGTGCGTTCGGTTGTGTGGCTTTCGTGTTACGTGGTTTTTGGATCGGTTTTGGTTTGCAGAAAGTCCGAAGACACCGAAACTAAGACAGACCAAAATCCAGGTGGAGTTTGCGGAATCAGCGGTGGTGGTCCGCCGAGCTTGAGATGGCACGTGAAAAATTTCCGAAAATTCTACGGAAATTTTTTGGAAAAGAATTACCGGGAATTTTTCCGGTTTAAATAAATGTTCCGTTTTTCTTTCTTCAGGACGCTCGTTCGTCCGCACAATCGCCACTCGGCTACTACCAGCAGCAAGCGCGAGCGGAACAACAGCAATCAGCCTACTCACAAGAATTGGCGGGACAGTTCGCAACCGGCGACACTAGGCCGACTGAAGGTGGACAAGTGACCGGGAATTCGGACTCCGGACTCAGTGGGTATGACGCGCTTCGAGCGGCGAACAGACGCCGCTATGCGACGACGACGACGGCTCCGGGATCGTTGGAGAGTCTTTAACTGAAGCGATAATTTTTGGTGGCTTTTGTTCTCATGTTCTTGAGAGTTTCTATTTTTATTGTCACATATTGATTTGTGATCCATTTTCAGTGTTTTAGTCAGCCTTTCTTGTTACGGGTGCTTACGCCCTGTGTGTGCTGTTGTGTTGTTGAAGGACGCTATCGGTGATTGAGCTATACTTTACAATCAGAGGTGTGCACGCCACACAATTCTAGCCTGTCCCGGGTCGGGTTGCTGCGCGACGTCGACCCCACCACATTTTTTCCCGCAAATTTTGTGTCCCACAGAACTGACCTCTCAAAAACACGGCTACACTGCATCTGACTGTATGCTGTGTGCTTGCAAAAGTCCTGAGGCGAAGAGTCCTTGCAAAAGGAACGTTCTGAGATTCAAAACAACACAGCAGCTTGCATCTCCTGGGTGATCTTTGAACATGCCCGAGTGAAAAAATAAATAGACACTTTGGGCAGACTTCGCGAAGCGAAGAAAAATTTTGATAGTTGCTCCGCAAAATACCTTTTTTGATGAACAATTTTTTATGATTTCTGCATTTTGACTGAAAGTTCTACGATGCAATTGTAGGTTTTCAAAAACCGGATTCAAATGGCCAAAAAGATGCAAATTGCACCCATCTGGAAGAAAAAACATGGCAGTAAACCACGAGTGGACAGACAAACAACAACAAAACTGCTTGAAACTAACACAGTGTTTGAAAATTTGTGTTTGTTGTCCAGAGGGGATACCCAAATTTTGATTTCTCGCTTGAAAATAAGATTTGTTATGATAACAAGTTGTGAAAAGTTCTTAGATATTTTTTAAAGTGCTGAAAAAGAAAATTTTACATTTTTGAAGGTTTTTACGTTCGGCAGGCGACGTTGCCTTTGAAATTAAATGAAAAATGGTAATTTGTAAAGTCTTCAAATTTTATAAAGTCTGTAAATTTTCAAAAAATAGGTTCTGAGATCGCATTTTACCTTACGATTTTTGAATGTCATCCAAAGTATGTCGGCGTCTATGACACCCATTCAAATTAAAAAAAAAAACACATGTTCAGAAATGGAGCGAACAAAAAGCTATTTGGACGTGATCGTTGATACGGTTAAAACAACGAAAATATTGTTACATTGAATTGAACCGTTGTCAACAAAACACTGAACAATCTAAAAAACGAACGATGAATTCATGACTATTGCATGATTGCCATTGTCAAACGAAACATAAGGTGTCCGTCCATGGCTTGCGCCGCTAAAAAATTTCGGATCTTGGGACAAATTTACGTGAAAACATTCTTTTGAAGTCCTCAAAAATTGAGAGAAACGGAAAAAGCGACGCAAACGACCGATTTTTTGCGGTATCCAAAACTATTTTGCGTCATTGGCGCACGATTTCGCGTCAAAAAACCCTGGTTATTTGTACCACTGTAAATGTGCTTATTGCGCAGCGCGATTTCAAATACAAATACATTACATACAGCCTACAAAAGTAGCAGGACACGTACTTTTGAAGATTTGTTTTAGTCAGTCAACTGAAATGTTCGAATTTTTAACTTTTTATTTCATATAAATATTTATTTCGTTTGTGAATATTTTGTCTCTTCCATCCGAGGCGCTGCGCGACGTAGCCCCTCAGGCGCTGCGCGACG
Organism: Theristus sp. LFF4_11; assembly: GCA_030248135.1. Taxonomy (NCBI): domain Eukaryota; kingdom Metazoa; phylum Nematoda; class Chromadorea; order Monhysterida; family Xyalidae; genus Theristus; species Theristus sp. LFF4_11. Next base: position 42,460 of record JASANC010001200.1, on the reverse strand, counting down.
CGCGACGCTAGCCTGTCCCGGGACACCCTAGGAACACCCTATGCACATCTCTGATAATTGTTGCACCTTTTGTAGTTTTGTTGCAGTGTACCACTGCATGTAGTATCTGTACGGAGTGTGTAGGCGAGAAACTGCACGATTTCGAAATTGCTTGCTCAGGCCATAACCTCCAGTGCAGATTATGTGCTGAACAGTGCAACACTAAGGAAGTTTGCTTGTACTTTTTATTCATTCACGTTGTCGCGGAAAAACTACCGCGAGAAAAAGTGCGCGTTATCTCACAGTTTCAATTGAGCTCTCACTGTTGAGCGCACATGCTGCAATGTTTTGACTTCAAGCTGCGCTGTGTGTTCTGTGTTCTGTGTTGCATTTCTCTCAACATGTTTCATTCTGTTGTTTTTCCATGTGTTGGTATCTGGACATAAAAACGTATTTTTTCTCAATAAACGCCGCAACACACGTTTCAGGCTTGATTTAATGACGTTGAAATTGAAAACAACAACACCCAAAACATTTTTAAACGCGTGCGAGAAGCAAAATTGGTCTTGCATCATCCTCTTGTTCCAATTGTGCGTCTCGCCTGCATTATCATGAGACGAAAAAAACCGCTTTTAGTTTGGTTGGTATGCACGTGATATATATATATATGCACGTTGGTATATCTATATTAGTTGCACTAGGGATGGCACGGTATAGAAACCGGTTTTTTTCATGAAAAGAAACTGGTTAAAAACTGGTTTTTAAGAACAGAAAATATGAATTTTTAGTCGTAGAAACGAATCTAAATTTTTAGTCGTCGAATCCACCACTCAATTGTGTTATTGAGTTTTGATGCCTGTTGGTGATTAGAACACCGTTGATTATTGTTCACAAAACCGACAAGAACAGGTTTTAGCCAGCTTTTCTTGCTCAATTGTGTATTTGACAAAATCCAGAACAATATTCTTAAGCTGGAAAACCGTTTTCGAGATGAAAGTCCTGTTTTAAAACCGTGAAAAGAAACCGGTTTCTTTTCACAAAATATAAAAAACCGGTTTTTTTCGTCCCTAAGTTGCACAAGCTGACTGAAACTGTTGACAATGACAATTGTTTGCTTTTTCAAATTAAGTTTTGATAAACCGAAGTCCTTTATTGTGTCCAACCTCTTTTTTAAACTGCCTAAGTGCTTTTTTCATTGAATATGCAACAAAAATTTTTCATCCTTTCAAACTTGCAAGAAACCAATGTGGTGTTTGACACTCGCAGCTAACGGACGTTTTAATCGTTTTTTTGTGATTGATCGGGTGTGTGGCGTTTCCGGCGTTATACAACACGGGCAGCCAGCGCAATCGCGGGCGGCATTTGCCGTAATCTGAACAGTTGTAAAATTTCGGTGTGCGAAGTCCAATGTGGTGACACAAACGTGTTGGTGTGAATGAATTTTTTTAAGTTGCTTTTTAAAGAATGAAACATGCTATTCAGCGATACAGTTTCTTATCTAGATAGAAACGTTTCCTCCATGTTATTGGTAGCTGCGTTTCTGTACCGTCTGCTCGTTGTGCATGCCGTCAATTGAAGAATTGCATAGTGCAAATCGTCTGCTCACCAAAGAGACCGTTTGTTGCTCAGCAACGTGTGTTGTTGAAGCGCATGTTGACATTGACCGCCTCATTCTAATCCACAAAAATCGAATTAAAAAACACTCCCATTCACCAGCGAGACATCCGGAATCGTCACTGTTACATTTGATTTCGTTGATAAACCTCGGTGTATACTCCGTTGGCAGCATACGCCAACTCCAGCACAAACTGCACAGCCCCACGAAGCCGCTGTTGTCGTCCAAGAGCTCGCCCTTCTTGTAGCGACAGTCGACATTTAACGAAATGCCAACTGAAACACCATGTCGTAATTTTTATGGTTTTTTTGTGGTCCTATAAAAGCTATAATATGGGCCTCATAGTGACATTTATTGTTTGTCAAAATTCCAGTTGAAGCGATGTGTGTTTTTTTAAATTTTGTGAGGGAACGTTTTTTTAAACTTGAATTTTTACTATTTGCACTTGCGCACGCCAACTGGTGGTATCTTCCCAAAAGCGCAACCAGATCATAACACAACTGATCAGATGGCAGTGGAGATTTGCGATCACTAACAAAGGGAACATCCGGCGTCATGAAAAAATACGTAAAAAAACAATTCGCAGGCTGGTCAGTAGCTGCAATGCTGTATGCACCATTTTACCGCACTGACGCTATTGATATACACCAATTGGCGTGCCGTTCAAGATCGCAACAAATCCGGGATATTGATGTTTTTGACTTCACTGTTATCAATCTCGTCGTTCTCGCGTTTCACTCGTCTATCGTTGCTCTTCTCACTGTCGTCTGATGGTTGTTCGTTGTGCTCTTCAATTTCGCTGTGCAATAATTGTTGGCATTTGTCTGACTCGTGTTGCAAATCGAACTGTGTTTCCGTTTCCGTGATTAGTGAGAGTGAGTCGTTGACCGTTTTCTCCGTTTCGATCAAATCGCTCGAAATTTCACTCAAGATCGCTTTGAAGCGATTTAGCACGGCGCGCAGGCAACGACGACACTCGGAGTGCTCGCCGCATGGGTTGGCGACCTTGAGTGGAAAGTTTTGGCGTTTAGCTGGAATGGTTGGAAGTGTAAAAATCACAAACGGAAATTATTTGTTGACTGCATCTTTGCTGTTTACATGCAACTGTAGAAATGTGCGACCATTGTATTACACATCATCGAATTTGAATGCAGCTAACTTCAATTCATGCATCTTGTGCTTTCGTTCATGTAACTGTTCCAAAGCAGCAAGACTTGGCTTTAGTTTTTTTATCAACTGCCACAACCAATTAGAGCGCAGTTGCGTTTGACTAGTTAGTAGTGCATCGGTTTGATCACATGAAAAAAACTTTTATGAGATGTGGCGGTTCCAAGGGAGCTACAGTGTGTTCTGTGATAAACTAAAGTGTTCTGTGTTTTGAAGCACTACAACCATCGAACCAAATGTTACTGCGCGGTCTAATCAGCGTGCTAGCAATGCTCGCCAGAACTGATTGGTCGTCGTTGTTGCCGGCCAACGGTTTCGCGTTTTCCGGATTAAACGCTGTGGTGTCCTTAAAATGCAGCAGTGCATCGGCAAAGCTCATTGCATGCATTGACTCGTCGAACGGATAACAACTGTTGCTGCCCTCCTCGCGAAAGCACGGGGTGCTCGGCTCGCCAGCGTCGCTTGGTTCTTCGTTTTGTGAAATTGCACCGATAATCACGCTCGCAAACACACACAGTGCTAAGCTGACTTTATTGGTCATGATTTTTTTTGTGTTTACGCAAAAAGCATACGCAGCGTTTGAAAAAATGCGGAGATGAGACGCACTGATTGTTTCTGTTATAGAGTTGAACTGTTGAAAACGAGAACTGTTTTCAGAACCCAAAAAACGGAAATTTTCAGTTCACCATAATAATTGTGCCCAAAAATTCTGGTAAACATGTGTGGCTAATGGGTATGTTCTGTTTTGTTTTCTGGAACACAATGATTTGCGTTTTACCATTTTTATGTCCAGTTTTATTGGAACTTTGATGTGACCCGTTATTTGAAGATACCGTGACGAACTGAAAGAGTGCTGACCAGGAGATGAGCAAGACCGAAAAACAAGTAATTTCGAGATATATTTTCCAGTTTGGTAGCTCCGCTGAAAAGGGTAGTATTTTTATTTTTTATAGCCTTCAACATGCAGCTCAGTTTTATTTTATCAACCCGAAAAAGCCGTTTTTGTCGCCCATTTCGACAAGAAATGACGAATCGCACAAATGTTGATTGTGCAAATCAGCCCCCATTGGTAAATCGTTAGCGCCAAAATGATTCAACTGTATGTACTTCTCATTTTATAGACAGATAGGATGTGCCTACAAATTTGAAGGCCAATCATTGGGCTTGAATACTCAGAACTCATGGAAGCGTTCAAAAACCACAAACGACGCGCTGGGTTCACAACAGTATATTTTTTCAGGTTTTGGAAAATCAATGGCTGTGCTGTGCTGTTCAACACTGGAAACGACATCAATGTGCAGTAGTATCAGCCTACTTCGATTCATTTTCATGTTCACGATATCCTTTTGTGCCTTTCTTTATTTTTTTCAAATTAAAGAGGTTCTGGTTAACATATTGAACATCAGTTATCTCAGTTTTCAGTTTCATTCGTCCCCAAGGAAGCTCTGACTCATATGACGCACATTCTCATCGTCTAATTCGACACAAGCGTATAAATCGGCGACGCCGGTTTCGCCTGACATTCGCAGCCAGCGATCACTTGGGTCGAGCTTTCGTAGTAACTCGGATTGCTGTCAGTGCCCGCGTTGTACAGTACGCTCATCGTTTGGTAGCGCGGCCGGCATTGCGCGTAACCTGAAGCAGCTCTGTTTTCTTGCGGTTTCGCTTCGATTTGGTGTCATCTATAAACAATGCGACATCTATAAACCCATGGCACATGACGTATTTTATACCGGGTGTGCGCATGCTCGCACAAGTTTGGACTTGGGAAATATTCCGCTTCATGTTTTTGCATATGTTTTGCTTTCCGTTGCTTTATATTTCGAATTTCGAAAACAGTTATTGCCACCCAGTTACCTAACTTGCTTATATTTGATGGTTGGAAGTGAATAAATGGGTGGCTTATAGAATCAAGAGAAGGAACAGACGATTGTCATTAAATTGTCTTTGTCTTCTCAGTTGCAAACACCATTTCCTTTTGGATCAACACCAAAGCAGTCACTGTCAGTGTTGGGCAAAGGCCAACAACCGACTTCTGCAGGTGACCTAAGGCTTCGCAAGCCTTTTATCAAGGAAAAATCGTCAACAAAATCTGTCACAAGGGTACAATATTAGCAGTTATACCAGTGACAAAGATGCGACCCCTTTCCAGTGGCAAAGTTGACCAAGAACTCTACAGAACTGCTGCCAGCTTTCAGGAACGCGCGTGTAAATATGCATTACACAAATGTATATGTTTTAGACATACACATGTCAGCTGTCAACACATGTGAGCATTATAAGAAAAGTAAACAATGTAATTAAAAAAGATTTCTATTGGAAAAATATAAAACATAAAACGAAATAACAGCATGCATCATAACAAGCGTGTGGTTGCGCAAACCCGGTATACAAAATGAGTGTAAACCCAGGCGTGGGAAAGTGTGCGGGTTTATAGATGACCATTGACCGGTTTCGCCTGGTCGGCGTTTACCGCGGGCCCCCAGGCTCGTCAGTACGATAAAAAAGCCGGGCTACACAGCCCAATCAAAAATGATGACCACCACAGACGGATGTTATTTCTGGCTGAAACATCAGACTTATTCGCTTGGACTGGGTGTGGCGGACTGAACGCGTTGGTTTTTGAACTTTTGTCTGTGGAGTACGAGCAGCCCATCAGCTCGTCTGAGCATACGGCAACCAACAGCAATTGTAACTAGCTCATTAACTGGGAACGCTTGTTGCGGGTGGGCGGGTTCATCTGGCTCGTCCAGATCCTCAAATCAACAAAAGTCGACCGAATCTAAATTTCACGTTCACCAGCGAGACATCCGGAATCGTTGACGTTGCAGTTGACTTCGTTGATCAACCTCGGTGTATAGCCGGTCGGCAATGCACGCCAACTCCAGCACAGACTGCACAGCCCCACGTAGCCGCTGTTGTCGTCCAAGAGCGCGCCCTTCTTGTAGCTGCAGTCGACATTCGTCGAAATGCCGCCTGAAGCTTTTTGGCGGACACCATGTCGTAAGTTTTTATGTTTTTTTTGTGGTAACCGTCTAAACTAAAACTGACAAGTGTAACCCTCCGAAATCGAATGATGTGTTTTGCAAATACCATAACGTAATTTTGCCATGGTTTTTTGTGGTAACCGTCTAAACTAAAACTAACAAGTGCAGTCATCCGAAACCGAACTGATTTTCTGCGAACTTACTGCTATAGTAACTGCCATAGTACTGGCGTTTCACTCGTTCATGACTGTCATTGTCGCGCTCTTCACTCTCGTTCGGCGGTCTCTCCACTGCCGGTCCGTCAACGTCGTCGCTCAGCTTTTCGCATTTGTCCGACTCCTGATGAAGGTCGTATTGTTGTTCGGTTTCCGTGATCAGCGAGAGCGTGTCGTTGCGGGTTTTCTCGAGTTCGAGGTTACCCGCAACTTGACGGACGGCCGCCGTGAAGCGATTCAGAACGGCACGCAGACAACGGCGGCACGCGGGGTGTGAGCCGCACGACTTGGTGGCACTCGGCTTGTTGGCGTTGGTGGCCTGCAAGTTGTTTTTTTGGAAAAGTTTTCAAATCGAAATAATACAATATGAGATCAGTGGATTGATTGTGCGATTGTTTGTACATATCACTGCTTTTACAAGTGGTATGTTCATACAACACAAACAATCGGCATTATCCTTTCGTTTGGTTTCGAGACTCAACGCATTTGCACGGACATGAAAATGTTTTATAGATTGCGCGCCTGTTTATAAACTTGCTGTGCTTTCGTATTGAGGATTCAAATTTTCTGAAGCGGTGCCAATCCAGCCAATCAACGCCTCACCGCATTCGACATCAGCAGCAATGGTGATTGGTCGTTGTTGTCGTTGTTGCCATACAAGTTGACCAATGGTTTCGCGTTATTCGGATTAAACGCTGTGGTGTCCTTGAAGTGCTGCACTGCATCAGCAAAGCTCATTGCCTGCTTTGACTCGTCGAATGGATAGCAACTATTGCTGCCCTCCACTCGAATACATGGGCACTGGAAAAAGTGCGCATAGTTTGCAGGTGAAGCAAAAATGGTGGACTGCTAAATGGAGTGTTCATCACTTGTGACAGGTGATTTGTCACAGGTGACACGAAAAAAACTGAGTCAACAAGATAAGAACTTGTTTTCAGTTCCACAACGCACCTGTTCTGCCGGCGCCGTCGTCGTTCTCGGTGGGGGCAACGTAACTGGCGGTAATGGGGGTAAACTGGGCGTTGGGACTGCGGAGGTGGGAACTGTCGAACTGGGGGTACTCTGGATGGTCGGCTTCGGTTGCGGGTGGTAGTGGTTTGGACAAAAATGGCTACACTGACGGCAATATTGGCGATTCCAGTACTGGTAACTGCCGAACCAGATTCTGTTTCGAGGCGAATCATTGTTTTCGTTGTCATTTCGGTTTATTGGGCCGTTCAGTAGCTCGTTCCATGGACTGTCTGATGTACAATCAGTCATGCCAGCAAACAAAAGCTGGAGACAAAGAAACTTCAACGGTTTTAGTTGCGCCATTTTCTTCGGTCTAACTGGGTGGGTGTGAAAATTGTGTAATTCCGGGCGATTGTGCGTCTGAGCGCCAGATTATCTTCACAATAACAACTTCAACATTGACACCTTTGCACCGCTCATCCCGTTGCGTGGGGTTTTTTCATCGTGTGTTCGTGATTACTAACATAGGAATAGAGCGTATTTGTCGTTTTTTATTTGCGCTAAATGACGCATGATTTTGCACAAACTTTGTTTGCTTGACAAGCAGGTGTTGAGCATCAGAAGTCTACGTTTTTTTGTCTGACTCTCCGTGATTTTGTTTTTTTTCTGCAAATGAAACAGATGATTGTTTGTTTATCGCATAAATGAGTTGCATATTGCAATATATGTTCTTCAAAAAAAATTCACTGCAAAGATTGTTTTTCACAAAAATGTCACTGAAACTTAATAAAAAAACGAGATATCTTGATGTATGTGACACAGACCCGCATTCAACAAAAAAATCGGTACACAATTGTAGGCATGTATTGTGCTAAACACGAGTCTTTTATTGTTAAGGTTATTGTTGTTATCACAAACAATTCATGAACTTCTCACAAAAAATTAACGGAGGGGCCATGCAGCGTAGCGTGACTGAATCTGCAGAATCGTTGCAACAAACTGGCATTCACAAAACAATTTCAGAAAATCACAACTGTTCTTCCCAGCATAGCCGTCCAACGGTGTGTGGGTGAAGCAGCGCATGGTAACCGTCACAGATCGATATGACCAAGCTCAAGCATCACATGATAATTCACAGTACAACATGCACATGTCAGCCCTCGTGCGCACCGCCATTGTCACCCTCGTGGCCTAGTGGCAGCGCGTTAGACTCTTTTCTCTGTGCGTTCGGGGGATCGAGCCCCGCCGAGGGGTGTATAGGCACTTAATGACAGAGAAAACTCGATGGGCACCCTACTCAATGGCGTTCTGTACGCTTCTCTGGGTTAGCCCTGGCTGAAAACATCGCCTAAAATCCCCAACAACAACCATGCTCCACCACACACCGGCACTGCACGCCTGTGCTTCCCTGGGTGTCAGTCATAGTGTTGCCGCGGTAACCGAGACTGACGGTTACCGAACAACCGAAGATTTTGTTTTGTATTTTGAACCGAATCGCAAACCGTACCGTGGCCTGACCTGAAAACCGACACCGAAACCGCACACCGAAGTTTTTTGGCCTTTTTTTGACCGAAACTGCCGTGGCCCAAAAAGCGTGAACCGCGGCAATACTATGATCTTTTATTTTGGTCCCGCAACTCAATGCGCGCATAGACAGGTAAACAGTTTTATGCAGGACGCAAAAGTGCTCCGACACCCCTTAATAAGGTCGGGTCACTTGGGCTATTCTGAAATACCACACAAAGATTGAAACTAGTTTCCTTTCACGTCTACAACCGCATTGAGTCGCAGAACTTGAAAAAATTGATAATAGTCCGTCTAGCACTGGTCGTCCGCGGGCACCGACCGTCGCTCGCGCCGCCATTGGCATTTGCAACCAGCCATCAGCGAAATCGTTCGCTCCTCAAGCAGTTTTTCTGGCGCATCTCTTGAATCGGCCCGCGCAGTTCTGCTCCGCCGACTCATCAGGAGCTCCAAGTCCGACTCGCGGGTCGACGACCGCCGCCGTTGCACTTCGGCGACCGTCACGAGGCGCCATTTCTGTTGACAGTAGCCGCCGGCGCCTATGGCGGTGACGAAAATAGTTTTGAGAGTTGTTTTGCATAAACACGTTTTTATTGTTCACAAAAAGTCAGATCAAAACACTGGCGCTGGTTTTCGGTACTGGAATGCATGCCAACGTACATGTATTTGTATGAAAAATACCCGCAACAACGCAAGCCACAGCAAGAAAATGGCAACAATATGCTGCGCGCGAAAGCCAGCAATTATTTTGTGTTGTTGTTGTTTGACATTTTCTTGAACAAAACGGTGAAATCTCATCTTCAGTACCACAACGGAAAAGTCAAACACAAAAGATCAGAAAAAAGAGTTCAGTCGAAAAAGTGTCCTCTCATTTCTAATCCTGTGCGTTGCCGGATCGCTTACCCCCTCGACAGCTGACGCCACGTGACGTGTCGCACGGGTACTCGTTCAGTATGCGCGGTATGAACTGCGACGGCAGTATACGCCACTGCCAGCACTCCGGGCACGCATCCTCGAAGTCGACGTCATTCGGCAGTTTGGCGTTCTGAATCGCCGCTGTTGCCCTGGTGCCAGCTTGATGCGGGCGTTTGCAACGGCCGCAGCGGATCGGAGTGGACACGGAGCCGGCGACTTTGAATAAAAAATAATTGTAATTGGGAGCACAAGGTGCAAGGCAATAATCTTGCAGCGGCAAGATGGACAGAGGGGATATTGTCTGGCAAAACCATGTTGGTTGGTGGTGTTATATAAATCCAATGCTCCCAATTAAGATTTTTTTTGCTAGAGCGTTTTTAGTTGCCATCAAACATCAACAACCAACCAGCAACGACGACAAGAAACCAGCCTATTTTACATATAATGTTTTGTGTGATGTTTTCTGTGTAGCCCAATGCGCTGACGACATCAGACAACGACAACAACAACAACGACAATACTGACCAACCTGCATATTTCGCCATGTCACCCTGATCCCGCCGACCGTCATCGAACAGCACGCGCGGCCGTTGCCCGTCGTTCGGCGGTCGCACGTCGCTAATGCACTCGGACGACACACGGCTGCTGCCGCTGCGAAATCGTGCATCGGCGGTACGCAGTCGTTTCCGCTCAAACTTCAAGAACGCCTCCAAGTCGGCGGTCGTTCCACGGTTGACACGATACTGGAGCTCCACCAGTCGCCGTTCGAATTCGTCCAGGATGGCGTCCGCGCATTCGCGGCACAGCGTCAGGTTGGAGCCGCAGTTGGCGATTGGAAGCTGTATGGTATGCGTAGTACGGTATGCGTAGTGCGGTATGCGTAGTACGGTATGCGTAGTACGGTATGCGTAGTGCGGTATTCGTAGTACGGTATGCGTAGTGCGGTATGCGTAGTGCGGTATGCGTAGTACGGCATGCGTAGTACGGTATGCGTAGTGCGGTATGCGTAGTACGGTATGCGTAGTGCGGTATGCGTAGTACGGTATGCGTAGTGCGGTATGCGTAGTACGGTATGCGTAGTACGGTATGCGTAGTACGGTATGCGTAGTACGGTATGCGTAGTGCGGTATGCGTAGTACGGTATGCGTAGTACGGTATGCGTAGTACGGTATGCGTAGTGCGGTATGCGCAGTACGGTATGCGTAGTGCGGTATGCGTAGTACGGTATGCGTTGTACGGTATGCGTAGTACGCTATGCGTAGTGCGGTATGCGTAGTACGGTATGCGTAGTACGGTATGCGTAATACGGTATGCGTAGTACGGTAATGCGTTTGTCTGAACTTGTCACTGTTTCCAAGAACACAGAACGGAACAGAATCGGAGTTGCGAGAAAACTTATTTAGCCACAAAAGGGGAGTTCTGATTTCAACGAAAACAGATGACGTTCGTTCTTCCACTGCGTAATTCTTAGTTTTGCAAGCTCTGTGTTTTGCAAAAAAATGACCGGTTTAAAAAATAAACACACTGTACCGAATGGTTTCGAAACAGCTTCTCGCAGTGATTGCGGGGGGGGGGGGAGTGGGGGATTGCATTGGAAATGTCGCAGCCAATCAGCAATTCATTGGTAAAAAGAGCAGCCAATCTTGCGCGTTGCGTAGCGCTGAAACGCATTCGTTCTGCGGAAACTTGCTGCCAACAAAAAAGTAATTGGCAGTCGGCCATGAAATACTTCCAATCAATCACCGTTTGTTCTCCTCTCGTATGGTTCAACCAATCAGCGCTCATCCGAAAAATCAAAACGCGCAAGTCCAGCTAACGTGCCGTGTTCAAAAAAATTGAAAACAAACGAAACAAACCCCATCATGATGGATCCTCTGTTTGCCCGGCGTTCGCCGCAGCAGCTCAGTGGTGTTTATCGATTTGTACGGCGTGGTTCGCTCGGTCGCTTGCAGCCAACTGGACAACGGCTCACCGGTTGGATCGTGAAAATTCAACATTGCCTCATCCACGCCCATTGCTCCGATCTGTGCGGTCGAAAATAACAAACTTGCCTGGTTTGATTGATTCATTGAAAAACGCGCGGCGAACATCAATTCGATTGACTGATTGATCGATAGATCCAGTCAATTGATTGATTAACTGATTAATTGATTGAGTGGTTGATTGGTTTCTAATTGATTGATTGATTAATTGATTGATTGATTGATTGATTGATTGATTGATTTCTAATTGATTGATTTCTTGATTGATTTCCAATTGAGTGATTGATTGATGGATGGATGGACGGATGGATGGATGGATGGATGCATGGATGCATGGATGGATAGATGGATTGATGAATAGTTAGGTCAGATAGTTCAATGGATTAATTACTTGGTTGATTGACTGATTGAACAACAAACTTGAAACTGCACTACGTAATTTAAAAAAAACATCAAGAACTTCAAAAACACACAGCATCACTAACCTGAACGTCATATCGAAAACATTCGTCACCACTGTATACCGTTCGTATGCATTCATTCTAGAATAATAAATAATCGTTCTGCAAAAATCAAATAACTGGATAAACATGTGGAAAAACAAGTGGAAAAACATGTTCGGAACCACGTGTATGCATTTTTCAGACACTGACCGTTATAGCTCCACTCTGTGTCCAGATCACTGACACGACATACAAAAGAATAACGGCCAATTTGTGGCACATCTGAATGGTTCGGTTTCTTTTTCGATAATAATCGTTTCCACTAAATTTTGGTGAATTTCTGGCGAAAGAATTTTTATCACTACTGACTTTACAATAAATGCAGGCGCACGTGAAAATCGTGCTGGCTAACCAACCAAACCGGTGAAACGTGTTTTTTGTGGTTTTTAGCATTTATCATGTGTCTTCTGGACGTTTTGTAATGTATGCCTCCACATCACACTGTTTAAAATTAACTTTCGATCGATGTTTTTGATTCATGTTACGACAAATAGTGAAATTGTTCATCGTTAAATTGTTGTGTTTGTGTAATTTGTTGGGTTGCCAGGCGCATTTATCACTTTCGTGTTAAAATGGCAAAAGATCACAATTGTCGTTCGTTTTGCTGCACAAGGTAGAAATTAAAATTTCCCGATTGATTTTCGTATTTAGCTATTGTATTTGATTAGTCGCGTGTGAGTGGGCGTGGTTTCCAACTTGAGCCTGTATGGGCGGGAGTTGACTTGCAACAGTTCCTCAACAAAATTGTCATTTACTCTTGCATTGATATATTGAGTTCACAAGAGTACGTTTAATTTGTTTTGTAAAAATCAGAACTGAGCATTGTGTAGCAAAGTCATAAGTATAGTGTAGTTTTAGTTTGTGTGTTCATGTAATGCATTGCAGAACATGTCGAAGAAAGCTGCCATTTATCTGAAACTTAACCGAGAAATCTGTGCCATAAAACTGATAACGCTAAATACCTCGAAGAAAATGTATTCCATCGAAACTTTATTAAAAACAACACTAAAAGCGACATGTGTACCGCGTTTTTCCATTTCCATGATGATAATTTTAATAGAAGTCCGGTTACATAAACAGTCAAAAAACACGTAAAGCCGAATAAGAAACAATTCATAAACACCGTTTGTGATTCTGAAAAAAATAATGCTCTTGGAGTCTTAATGTCGACATCCATCTGAAACCTACCTACTCAGAACTCTACCTACGTTCGATGCTACTGAATTTTTAATTAAAATGAACAAAATAAGATAAACGACAAAGTTCATCAAGTTTCGAATTTCCACACAGTTTTCTTCGGGAGCATTAAAGTCCACTTGCATGAAAAACAATGTGAAACCGCCGAATGAAGAAGTACAGCAAAACAAACAAAAGGAAACAAGTTACAAATCAATGCCCATATTGCATTTGAGCTGAGCGCAACAACTGACTAGTATTAACCGCCCATTTTCTTCTCCAACTCGATCAGTTTCTTCACGCCATCGTACATTTGCTTGACCGCTTCGAATTCAGTAAGACCAAGGCGCGCCTTATTTGACACGTCATAGACACCGCCCTCTGACTCGCTGTGTTCTCCGTGGATGCCTTAAACGGTGTTATTATTTTTAAAATATCCTTAAATGTAGAGCACAAAACAAACAATTGTTATTGACTTCTTCATGATACCGGTGTCGCTAATTCGGCGATGCAACCAATCAGTCAGTTTTTGCCCATTAAGACGTTTTAAAAATTTGCTTTTTGACAAAGTAAAACCAAAAAATTAAAAGTAACATTTTTCAACATCACCAACCGCGAATCTGCAGTTTCATCTCGTCGGCGACCTTGTTGAACTCGGCCATGTTGGCGGACAACTTCGGCAGCTTGATGTGCACGGACGCACGCACGGTGGTGCCAAGGTTGGACGGGCAGAACGTCAGCCAGCCGAGGCGGTCGTCGCGCGAGAACGGCGCCTTCGATTGGATGATGTTGACACCCTGTACGGATGGAGAAGTTCTACGTTTAGTTTAAAAGTGTCTGTGTTCGAACACCCTTCGGAAAAACAGGACCAGCTATCTCAAAATAGAATGACCGATAATCGGAACATCTACCACAATATTTTGGATGACGATGCGGAATTGAGACATCTTATCACAGTGTAGCTGCAGATTTAGTTGTACAGGTATACACATTTGTAGTGGTGAGATCATTTTTCAGAGAGAAGCATTTTTCACGAACACACACAGACACACTCAGTCTCGCCTCCACTCACCCGGCACAGTCGATCGAGCACCTGGCCGACGTTGCCGCCGTTCTGCATGCTGATGATGCGCAGATGGTCCTCCTCGTTGCACCACACCAAGAACGTCTTGTTTTTGTTGTGGAAGATGCCGCGGCCGACCGGCCAATAGCGGCACGCGTTCGCCGCTTGCAGGAAACTGCAACAGTGTTGGAAATTAAGAGATTTTTTTAGCTCTGAATTAAATGTGTCTACTTTAGTGCTTTAATTTAACAAGAAATGGCAACATTTCCGTGCAAAAGTGACTACTGAAGTGACTGACAAAAAGTAAATCCAAAAAAAACGTTGAACGCACCGATCGCCCTCCTTGAAGAGGAAATGGTCTGCGATCAGTTGGTTCTGCACTTCTTTGGTCATACCGGCCAACGGGTAATAGGTTCCCTTCAGCTCGTCATCCGTAATCTCATCGAACACCTTTTTCACCTTGCCCTCCATCTCTTTGTAGTTCTGCAACACAACAACTTTTTCAGTGAAAACTTTTCAGAAGCAACATTTAACATTCAACTGTACCTCTTCCGTGAGGCACGGGTTGAATGGGTAGCCTTGCAGCGAGCGGCCACAACGGACACGGGTCGAGTTGATGTATTTGCCTGCAATCATGGTACAGTGCAAGTTGGCAAGAAGTGCATGTAAACACAATAAATGCAAGATAAAAAAACTAAAAAAACTAAAAAAAGTACAATCTCACCTTCCGGATCGAGGTCGGGCAGCTGGTCGATCTTGTCGGCGCCAAGATCAATCGGCGGCTGCTTGTCGGTCTCCTTGAATCCATTGTGGTATTCCTAGGCACATAAATGGAACATCATAAAACACCACGAATGGTACACGAAAAAAAAATTGTTATTGACAACAAATTATTACAGAAACTTCATGAAAACATGAAGAAAAACTGAAACAGAATGAAACCGAAACGCACGCAGATTAGCGGATCGAACAGCTCTTTGAACAACGTGTACGCCTCCGCGTCTGGGGCGTAGATGCCAACGCCGCTGTCAAGGTTCTTCACACCTGAAACACAACAAAATTTAATTGAAATGTTTTAGTGATAATAATGAACCGGTTTTTCAAATTATCACAAGTGATTTAAACCCCTTTTATGTTCACTGACCCACACCATGAATACTGAATATCCTGCACTCATTTCATCTTGTTCTCATTTCGTTTTTGTAAAATGCCAAGTTGAAATGCAATTTTTCATGCATGGCTTGTCTTTATGCTGCAAAAGCGACCGAACCGTGGTGGTCTGATTCAATATACAGCTGCTGACGTAGGTCCGCTTGTTCCGGTGCAATATTATTGACAAAAGGCATGCGCAAAACCGTCTGAATTAAGACCGTATTTTCTGAACTTATTCTCTGAACGACAAAACGACTGCGAAGCACGCATAATATTGGTTTTTAGAACGTTCAATTTTTTACTGGGCATAACATTTGCACACTGTGTTTGGCTGCAATGTTTTCGTTCAAGTATTGATTGGTATATCAAGAACTTGAACACGATTCTTTAAATCATGAATTTTTTTGTTTAACCTCAATTTGCTTGATTTGAACTCTCAAGATAAATCTTGACCCCACTTTCACATTATTTCCCAATTTTACAACAGAATTTCACAGAAGTTTCGAAATATTTCATTTCACAACAGCAAGATTTGATTCAACCAATGTTCAGCTCGCTTCAGCTGGATCCCTTTAAATTTTCCTTCTTTCTCGAAAAACGATTTCACCAAAAAACGGCAAGAAACTTCATCGCAGCCACACGAGAACACGTCTGATCACCCAGGCGAGCGCTGCCTGGACCGCACGCATTGCGGCGCACCAGGCCCACCCGAGACGGGGCAACAAATCTGAGTAATGCTACAAAAAAGGTTGCTCGATGTACGGAGCATTCGCGACTATAATGGGCCGCAGTGTAACAAGAGCTGCAGTGCCCAGATGCCGGATAGTTGCATTCCCATTGAAGGCGATATTATTATCGCCATGTTGTTTATGCCTAAAAATACAGCGTCCGTGCCGCGGCGCACTCTGCTTATATCGCTGTGCGCGAAATTGTTTTTGGTTGTGTGAGACCATAAACTTTTGTATGTATAGTTATAAAGCACTGGCGTTTTTGTTCGCAAAAAATCCCCCAAAACATTTCGCACAAAAGAATCTAAGCAGCAGCTGAGAGATAAAGCGCTTTTCGAACAAGTAAGTAGAAGACGCGGGTAAAGTTTCCGCTGCAGACATCAACACACAGCTGTGCGCACGTCAAGTGCCGAGCAAAAGCCTCATTGACAATGAATGTATTTCTGACGTTAGACGGCAGAATTGTCACCAGCACAGACTTTTTCGTCCACATCACACTTAACAGACAACATAACGGGCACACAGCTGTTTTGTTGAATGTGTTTTGACAATAATGACGAAAATGGCGACTACTGCTGTCTTCCTACCAAGCGGATATGAACATGGTTAGATGCAGCGGTTTTGGACACCATTATTGAAGACGAATAAAGAAATTAACAAATTTGGATGTCGCCGGTTTAAAATACCTAATTCAATTTTAAACATACGAGCTTCAAATCACTTGGGCTGGCAAAAATGCTCACATACACGCACCAGCTTTAAGATGAAAAGTGAAAACAAAACCATTAATTTTCACGAATCTTTCAGCAAGTACACTGCTTTTCGTTATGAAATTGTTCAATAAACAAGTCATAACCGTTGTATGTATTGTTGCAGATGATGAATACTGTACTATTCACCTAAACAACATCTTAACAGGTTTCACAATCAGACCAGAATTTTTAGCAATTTCCTGCACCAGTCGATCAATGGAGCAAAATGAAGCGAAAGTGTGGACACATACCAGACTGAATCACATCCCACAGGGTGGCGCCCAATTTTGTTTTGCGTCCTTTGCACGCATTCAGAGTGGCCTCAGTCAAGTGTTTCTTCAGAAGAGACTTGCAGTCGGCGGCAGCCTGCAAAGACAATTTTAAAACATCATAAAAATTGTTTGTTGATTATAATTTGTTGTCTCAACAAAGCAAACGGTTAAATTACGGTGGTGTTGGAAAAAACCAAAATGCTTGCCTTGTTTTGTGTAAAGAAATGTTTCTATTCAACAACAAGGCGCACATTTTAACACAAAACCAACCTTTAAGTTAACAAAATAAAATTAATGAACGAAAATAAAACTTTCGAACACACCTGCAGGGTCTTGTAGCCCTCCTCGCAGTTCTTGATAGCATCAGCGTCAGCCATGTCTCCCTCAGTTGGTTGAATTGGACCGTTAGTATTATCAGTTGGCTAAAATGAAGTGAAATTGGAAAAAAACTGTTTTTTAAACTAAAAAGTTGGATATACATCAATAAACATGAAAAGTATCGAAACACAAAAATACAGCATTTCCATTTTTGAGCTGGCAAAGTAACAAAACAAAACGAAACTTCAGAGATTGTGGTGCACGTGCTGTGCAGTGAGTGAGCCACGCTAAGCTGCGCGTGTGAAACATTTGGTGTTATCTATGAACCGTGGGAAAGTGTGGCGTGCAGCAATGCAGGGAGCGTGAGAACAAGACAAGTTTCTATATTTTGCAAAAAGACTGCGCAGACGAATATAAATGTTGACTGCGAAATGGTCTTTACTTTTATTGGTGCTATTTGATCGAAAAACGAATCTTGAAAAGATAGAAACGCAGGGAAAAGATAAAAAATTAAGAAAATTCTGAGACACCACTTCACTACCATTTCTAAAGTATCGTCTGCGGCGCGCACATCTGTTTTGCCACAGCACAGAGGCATTGTTTGCTTGCAGTTGTGCCACCACAAATTTGCAAAACGCGTTCGTTTTTTTTCCAATAAAAATTCAAAGAGAGACCGCAACTAATCGGGCATTTTCGGATGACGAATCTTTTGTGCAGATAAACGAAATGGAACGTTGCTACAACAAGCAGCAAATTGGTGAATCGAAAGATCACAGTAATAAAGTATGGTGTTTTTTCATCTGGAGGGCATTCGCATTTTTTCGCGATTATTCTATCTATTGTCAAGAGAATAAATCAGCAAAGATCGTTCTGAAGCAAATTGCTGAGTTTTGAGATTTGCCAGCATGGCAACTAACTTTCCGGAAGCAGGACGCGTATTTTAGAAAAGATGATTCAATAAGCATTAGGCAGCATCCGTTTGTTGTTTTCGGTTTAGTCTGTTGTTGCCAGTGCGACCAGCGCTTTGACTGGAATAAACAGACCTTGACTGTGGATTTATGGACACACGGTTTTCTACGTCGCTATTTGCACTAGCATCTAGCATGCTTTTTCGCACTCATAGTATTGAATAGTTTAGCTTGTGCAATGTTTCCAGCTCATGCAACCTTACCTCCGAAAAAAAGTCAATTTTACCGCAAAAAATCTCTCAAAACATCACATAAGGGATTTTTAACACGTAAAATACGCACGAACACAAGAGTTGTACATTTTTGTTTCATCAAAGTTCGGGGACTTTATAAATCTTGAAATCGTGCATACAACACGTAGAGACACACGGATATCGAGCTTGTCAAAAAAGATTTTCGTTTGGTCAGAAAGACACATTAAAGCGCTGTGAAGGCCTGTCTAAAACTAACATTTTTATCTTTTACAAGCGAAAAAGAAAGAGGTGGAGTCTAAACAACCCCGCTCGGTTCGGCAGAAAAACTCCGCCATTTGCAATTCTTGATAAATGACCAGAAGGGGCGCGTAAAGTTTTATGCGAAACTACATACACCAATGAAAAAGCAGTTAGAAAAAGGGCTACTCAAACGGTTACTACAACGTGTTTTACGTTATAACATGGGATTTTAATAGCCATTTTAGTAGACCTGTTGTGGCGGTCGACAAGTTTTTTACGTTGCTTTGCTGTTGCGTTTTTTGTGTGCGCTGATTTTCGTTGTCTGCGTAATTCATCGAATAAATATTCGAACATTTAAACCTATAATTTTAACCACAGTAGTGTGGTCAAGTAAAATCTGATATATCATGTGAAAAATGTCAATCAGCTTTTTTAGCTAAGGTTTTCCAAAATAAATCTTTATTTTTACCCATGTGCTAAAAGGGCCCACACCGAATCAAATGAATCCAAATTGACCAACGAATTGAACACAGCACAAAATGATTGTGTGTATGTACAAAATTTACAAATGAGTGTCGCAATTTTAATTGGTGTGGTGCTGCAGAGAACTGACATTCCAACCCAAAAAAACGATTGGGAAAAAGAGGCCAAAACGGTATGTGCAAATCTGGGCTAGGCCAATTTTTGCCGTGGGTTTCTTTCCAATTTGCTTATTGACTCAAAAGTTTGCTTATACAGCCGCTAAAAACAAATCTGCACAGAAATCACCTTCCGATCCCGTTTTTACCCGATTTTCCTCAATAAAGGCTTTCAGCAACACACCAATTCTGTCAATCAATCACTCAATCAATCAATCACTCACTCAATCAATCAATCAATCAATCAATCAATCAATCCAACAATCAATGATGGTTATCGTCATCGAGCTGATCGTCGAGCTGTTTGACGCGCTCACGCAACGGCTCAAAGTCGATCAGCAGGCCGAGTACGCACAGCACGAGGACGAACGCGAGGAAGTACTTCCACGCACGGACGGTGTCCGCGTCGAGTTCGAACTTGAAACCGTCGATGTTTGACTCGAGGAACTGAACAAGCGAATCGGCCGAGGATCGCACGAAGTCGCAGGTTGATTGGACGTATTCCATGACTGTCTTCTAGCGCGGTGTCACACACGACTCTCGGTTTTTTTCAATCAACCTTTCGTTGTGGAAAGTGAAATGGAACACTGGAAAACTGCGCACAGAAGCCAGAATACGTTGGTGTGGCCAGAGAGAATAATACTTAAATATGCGAGTCCAAGCCTGGAAAAGCAACCGAAACTGTGTATCACGCAAATTCGTGACCTCAAAACGAGAAAAGAACAAGAGAACTGTGTACAGTAGCAACGAAAATACAACGTTTTACGAACGCTAGATCAAGTATCGAACGAAAAGTGAACGTCAAAACAAAGTTCGCTGCACTCATATAATATTGAAAAAAGTGCTCGTCAAAAAACGACCGCAACAAACTGCAAAGACACGAAAAGCCACACTTCAACACAAAAGCGTTTTTTCGTCGCTAAAAGCTGCTAACTTTGCTGTGACGAAGCGCTTGCGAAGTATGGGAGGACCGAAAAAAAACGATACTTCAACTTCAACTTTAGCCGACGCACATAAATTCGCTCATTTTTCGACGCTTCCCATTCGCCACACGCCAACAATCTCACGTGTACACGAGAACAGTAGTCGAGTAAAATATCTGCTTTCAAGCTGCACGTGACAGTGGCCCGCAGAAGCGAAGAATCTTATTATTATCGAAAGAAAAAACCCTATACTTTGCAAGTACACACAAGATGAAGCGAGGACAGAACTCTGTTTATTTCAAATACATTTTTGTTTTCCAATGCAAAACTCCTTCAAACTTCAAAAACGGCGCGAATAAGTCAATCCGGATGATGATGCGACCTGAAAACGTAGAACACAATCACTGTTGAGCTCTCAGATTCAACGTTTTAACAACGCTTCTTGACAGTTGACACAAACAACCAGCTGTTCTCGGTTTTCGTTTTCGTTTTCGTTTTTATTCTTTCTGCTCCTGTGGCGGCTGTAAAAATGTTCGAGTCGAAGGGTCCAGGTATTTCGTCAGCGGAAAATGCTGAAAGTTGTACCAGCTAAAATTGTGTTCAGTTGATCATTTTCGTAAAACTGCGCGACACTTTGCAGTTGAGCGCGCGACGGAAAAACAACGAAAGTGCGAAAGCAAGGTGAGACAAAAAAGAATATCGCTCGGGGGTCTCATTGGGGTGATCACTCCCGTTTTTGTACCGTTGATATGAGTTTTTGAAATGATGAGTTGTTTTCTTGCATTTGAGTTTAATTATTGGTTGTTCTGTCGCTGATTGGTAGCGTCGGACGGTCGCATGTACACTGTAGCCAATCATTATGATGCATTGTATCTGTTCGTCGCCTTGTTTTTCAAGTGAATGCATCAGTAAAAAAGTGCAAATGAAATTTCATTTTATTTGTTTGTTTGTTTGTTTTGAAACTGTTGTTCGAAATATCAGAAACTTCGAGCAAAAAACTTGCAAAGAACAGGAATACGCACAGAAACAAACAAAAATATCGAGTGAACGAACACGTTCAAAAACAAATAAAATAGTTCAAAGATTTACAAGCATCTGTTATGATTATCTGTCGGAAATTCTGACTGAATATTTTGATAAGAAAATCCAAGTAGCAAATGAAAACAACCTGCTTATTGCACTTTATCTTATCGTTGAAGTATGCAAACAAAAAATTTCATGCAGTGTAGCATTTAAAGATTGAAAATTTTGCTGGAACATTTTGTGTGAACGTGAACGACTTTTTGCTCCTGAAATAAAGGCTGAGGGAAAATGAAGCACCAACGAGCGTGACAACTAAAGCGAAACATTTTGATTTTAGCGTTTGAAGTTTAAGACAGGAGAAACTTTGTTCGGGTTCAGATGTGATAAAAAAGCTTTTTCACACAAGCACTGTAAAGTGTTTTTTTTCTCAATAAATAAACCAAACTTTTGTTCCGAAATGACCTGACGCGCTGATGAACTAGAACGTCAAAGTTAGATGGAATACTACAACTTTTAAAACCAGTTACCAGTAAAGCTAGCATATAAACTGCTTTGAAAACTGAAATTATACTCGACAAATCTTTGAGCAAACAACTTAAAAAAACAAGAATAAAGTGTGGAAGTGTTGCAGTATGCAAGAAAGAAAGCATAAATTCAACAACTTCATTTCAATGTTTGAAGCACCTAGCGCGGTGTTACGAATACTCTTCGACAGTGAGAGCTGTCATGAAACCTAAAAACCGCTAACAAGATAACAAGTGAATAGGGGCGGAAATCTTATTGACACCATGTGGTGTTAAGAGAAAAATAGCGGACAACGACGCAGCTCCTACAGCGTGCGCACCCGACCGAGCCCGCTCGATCAGCCAATATTGCGTCACTACCTTTCCCACCGGTTGGGCGATGAACAACAACAAGAGAAAAATAAAATATTTTGCGCTTTAGAAGCTCAAACGCAAGCAGAAGTTGCCGCAATCAGGACGTTTCACACATTGAATAAAAACAACAAAACTACAGGAACCCGTGAAAAAGTACCAAAACCATGCCACGGAGTGCAGAGAAATCATCAGACTGAGACGTCAGGCGTGGTCGGTCAGTGTGCCACGGCCACCTCAGGACACTTTCGAAGTATCTCAACAAAAAAACCTACCAAGTTTGAACCAACACCAACAACAGCACGCCTATCTGGCTTGCTTAATGCGGTGTCGCGTTCTGCGGAGCCGACTGGTTGCAGTCGGGTGTCTGTTTCTAGCACAGCCTTGCTCAGTTCACCATCAGCCTGTAGTTGTTGTTGTTGTTCTACCCGTTGCCTTTGTTGGTTGAAGTGTCTTTGGACGCAAATCGCTCCGTTTGTAAACTCCGCCCGAAACATATTGTTTTCCTTCGTTTCTATTCTTCGTGTGTTTTATTCAGTATTATGAAAAAGATTATTCAGGCGAGCAGGACACAGACTGGCGATAGAATGCTGAAACTGTTAAACAAAAGATAAAATACGCTAAAAAGGGGGTTCGAATAGGTATCCGGTTTCCTGTCCGTCTGGGTGTCCCTGTCCCGCGTGTGGTGTCTCGGAAACAAAGGTGGCAACCGTTTTAGGCCAGTTTTATTTCCGGGACACGGACACTGCGCGGAACACCTCGGTGGACAGGACGCCAGACACGTTTTCGGACATCTTTTCAGCGGGAAACTTGTTGTGGTGGCAAATTGAAACGCGGTTGTACTGCTGTAGATCTCGAGCTAACAGATGAAAGAACCCTGCCTTCAAAGTTTCCGAATAATTTCGGAAAGTTTCTTTTTCAAAACACACTCATCTTGTTTCATTATTTACAAAAAACATGCATCAACAATCAGCAATAATGATGAATTAAACCAGCACAAACACACTGAACATCGTCGACTAATGCATCTTTAACGGCATGCTTCCTTCTCCCGTGAGCGTCTCTTCTTGCTCGGCTCATTAGCAACCGAAAACGCTCATCAGTGTTGTCGGGGCAACCAACCATGAAGCACAAGAACGAACAGTCTGGAAATATGCATCATCTGGATTGGAAAAAAGTTGACGTTTTTAAAAGCCTACCACACTGAAATGCGAAGTACATCCCGTGTTTTTAATTTTTAATTACAAATTCTTTCGATTGAATGAGCATGATCGGAATAATAGTTATTATCAGTTTATCTATCAGATTCTGCGACTGAATGCGTGTGTAGACACTGAAAGGAATCTAGTTTCAATCTTTATGCGGCAATTCAAAATTCGCTCCAGTGACACGCCTCAATCAGGGAACTCGGATCACTGCCAATTTTGAATTCAGTCAGGTCTGAGGGAATGTTTCTGTTTGAGATACCCGTTAGAGTTTGAGGAATTTATTGGCTAGGGATCCGAATTTGGGAAGTTTTTCGTCTGCAGTTTTTTTTATTTTACTAACTGTCCACACAAAAAAACTGGTTTTGTTCAAAAAGACGTTGACTAGTCATCATCACCATTCTTCTAGTTCTAACAATCACGCTGAATCATTTCCAAAACCAAATAGCAAAACAAGTAAGTGCGGTAGTTTCTGAAAACTTTTCAAAATTTCTGAAGTTGCATGCAACACCACGTGCCAGCTGCACTAACCAAAAAATATCTGAAAGAACTAAAAAAACCAAACTCGATCTGTGAAAACATGGTTGTGCTTGTGTTTGATTACCGGGGAAAGACATGACTGTTTTGTCGTTATCAACATCGATGAATGGCATGACTTTTGTGTGATCAGCTTTACCTTTCCAGTTATATCTCGAATCCGGTGGGTGGAAGTACACGAACAAAAACGAAACCAATCAACAGGAACTTGAATGTAACAAAAGTTTACTTTGGACACACAGTGACTGGCTGACACACCACGAACACAGACAAACGCTGCTTTTGTTGTGTGCTCATAAATTTTCAGAACTACTGTGTACGTGTCGCTTTTAACTGCTAGACGGCGCCGGTACCAGTGAATTGTTTGAACAGGTGTCACGCGAAATTGTATTTAGCTGAGCTGGAAACGATAGTTTAATTGTAGCGTTTTTTTCAATTATGACACCGTGTTCTTCGATTTGGCTCCCATGAGTTTCGAATCTAAGTTCGGCTACTGACCACTTGATGATGAAGTATTCTAAAGAAAACTCAAGGTTTCTGTGGTTTCAAACTTCATATCAGTTACTTTTTCTTGAACAGATAAAGACAACCGCAGCACACAACAA
This sequence comes from Theristus sp. LFF4_11, assembly GCA_030248135.1. Classification (NCBI taxonomy): domain Eukaryota; kingdom Metazoa; phylum Nematoda; class Chromadorea; order Monhysterida; family Xyalidae; genus Theristus; species Theristus sp. LFF4_11. The sequence goes on along the minus strand of JASANC010001200.1, from coordinate 17,953 downwards.
ACGCCAAACCATGATTCGCTCACTTCTTTGTGCGTTGCTGATATCCGGCCAACTCGCACAACTTTGCACCGCCGGTCTGAGCGATGCAGAGAAACAGGTAAAACATTTTTTGTTATTTTCCTGATTGATTGATGGATTGAGCGTGATTAACGTTTACTGATTGGCTGATTGACTGATTGATTAATTAATTGGTTGGTTGATTGATTGATTGATTACTGATTGATTGATTTTTTTAGACAGTCGTCAACAAACACAACGAACTGCGCCGCAAGATCGCCAAAGGCCAGGCGACTGATTCCGATGGTCACACGCTGCCTCAAGCAGGCGACATGGCTGAAATGGTGCGATCCTTCAAAAATACTCTGAGGAAAATAAAATTTTAATTTTTTTATTGATGTACCAGTGGAGCAACGTTTTGTTGATTTCAATTGGCTATATGATGTAATGTCCGATTGATGATCAGCGCTTTTAGCCAATGGAACCACTGAGTAGCTCAACAAAAGGTTGACCTTTTTGCTGTTAATTTGTCACAGTGTTACGTTAGTTTTGCATCTTTTTTTATTCCTTTCGAGTGTTTTATTTCATCATTTTGAAAACTTTTCACATTTCGGTGCAAAGGTCTGGGACGACAGTATTGCTCAAAGTGCCCAGGCGTGGGCCAGCGGATGTCAGTCATCGCTGCAGCATAGTGAGTTTACGGAGAATCAACCTCAACAAATTGTTGAGAGCGCGACTTTTGATCTGTCTTGACATTGCTTATATTCCGTCTCCAATTTCGTCACAGAGATGAACAAAATCACAGTCAAGGAAAACAAAACCAACAACTTTTGGAACTCGTTTTCCGTCGAAAAAAATAGTTTTTTTTGCAGACAGCAACGAACTTCGTTCGCTCAGTCTGGGAGAGAACGGCTTTCAAGGGACGGCCGGCGCGTACGGTCTGGCGGATGCGGTGCAAAGTTGGTACGACGAATTGACGATTCGTGACGCCACAAATGCCGGCCATTTGCCATGCAACCCTGGCGAGCCGTACGGCAGCGCCTGCGACACCGGCAGTCAGATGATCGGCCATTTCACGCAGGTGTTCATAGGTTTTTTTTATTTTTTTTATTTAGACGCTGTCCCGGTTACTAACGAAAAATCCGAATATAATTTGTTTCTTCCGGGTATTGAAAGAAAAATTGGCGTTAACGTTTAATGGCCTGCCGACCATATAGCCTAAGTGCCCCGACCTTATTTAGGGGACTCGGATCCCTTTGCCAATTTTGAATTCCCGCGCGTAGTGTATGGAGACTGCTTACCGCATCTACAAGTATGCGCGCATTGAGACGCGTGATTTATTTATTCAAAGCGAACGAACGTTTTGTGTTTGCTGCCTGTTGTGCAGGTTGCGTGGGCGCGTTCGCAGAAGATCGGCTGTGGGCAGGCGACGTGTGGCGGCACGTACAGGGTGTTCTGCCGGTACAAGGAGGCCGGCAACATGCAGGGCAGCAGGATCTACACCACCGGCGCGCCGTGCAGTGCGTGCGTCAGCGGACAGACGTGCAATGACGGACTGTGCGTGGGTGACGGTGCGTTCAGCGAGCAGGAACGTTTCTTTGAAGAAATAGTCAAGAATAACTGACTGCGGGGGCGACGTGATTGATTTGGTTGAGGATTGTTTAATACGCCTGACCAAATTGTTGTTCATGGAACGTTGAATGACCATGGACAAAAGAGCGATTTTATTGTGATCACTGAAAAAGATCACTGATCACCGCGTATTTTCAGAAGAATACTAAAAACAAAACAATAAACCTCTCTGGTGCTCATATTCATCTTCTTTTGAATTCGTTGCAATGGAATGAGCGTGTCTGTTCACATTTTTGACCTGCCACTTTGTTTCGCCGGCAGCTTGCTCGGACAACAACGACGGCGGACAATACACGTGCGCCCAGTTGGCCGCCTATCAAGACGGCTGCAACAATCCACAGTCGTACAACTACGCGTATCTGAAAGCGAAATGCCAGAAGACCTGCGGCTTCTGCGGCAGCGGCGGCGGCTCTGCGCCCTCTGGCGGCGGCGGCGGCGGTGGCTCAAGCGGTTTAGTACAGTTCATTAATTTGAATTAGTCCACAACAAGAACACTTTGAAAAAAGCCAGAGGCAGCAGGCTGGAGACTGCGAGCAACACGGCAACTTTGATTGCAAGCCAGATATGGCTGGCCAGATTTTCAGCCAGACTGCAAACCAGATAGCCAGCCAGAATGCAAACCAGATGGCTGCCAGATTTTCAGCCAGACTGCAAACCAGATTGCAAACCTGATAGCCAGAAGCCAGAACGGTCTTTACAGGCGAGTTTAGAGCTCGTCGCGAACGAAGCACACATGCTGAACCATACAAATGAACAATAAAAACGTTTTGTTTGTCAGACAGCGGCGGCTCCAGCGGTATGGCAGTTGTCACAGCAGTTGTTTTGCAGTTTAGAAAATAATGTTGCGCGAAATTGCTGCGCTTCCAACAGCAGTAATGAATGATTGCTTCAGATGACCTTTTGATTTCTGGACTTTTCCCGCTCAATTACCACTTCCTCGCTGTGTTTCGTCTTTCCGCTTCTTCTGTTATCTTTTATTTCTCGTTTCACACCTACGGTATGTACATGTACGTATCTAGATACTTCACGTTATGTTTTGTCGATTTTACAAAGCTATGAGTCTACTGAGGCTACATACAGGCACCATCTTATATGATCATCTGAAAATGTGCAGACATGCAGTGTAGCTTGTAGTTCAAGAACAGCCCAATCGTAGCCTCAAACTTTGTGTGTCTCCATGATTTCCACGGCATGCATACTTACTGTCTTCTAACTCACAACTGTACTTATACTTGCACACTTAATTCTGGCATTTATTGATTCTTGCTCGTGACGCGTAGTTTAGATCAGTTTAGAGGTTTTGTGATAATCAATAAAGCATTGACAATGTGTACCCAATGGACCTCAGTTGAATGTACAGCAAATAATTGCAGATTATTTTTTAAAAAGAGTTTCGGGTCGCTAGCGGCTCCAAAAAACAAGTGGCAAAAACATGCATCAGAGAAGTATTTTTTGTTTCTCCAGGTGGCGAATGCAATGGCTGTTGTAAAAGTTTGGATTGCTGCGGATCTGGCAAAACATGCACCGTTAGTGGCAATGGATGCGGCTGCAAATGGAGTGGTTGGTAAAAAATGTAAACTTTTTTGAAATAAAAACTGAAAAATTGAATACCTGCACCCGCCTTTTTTCAGGAAAGTAAAAGCGACGGCCGTGCTTCGAAATCATTTGTTAGGGAAACTGCGATTGGAGTAAAATTAATTTATTGCTTGAGTGAAAAGTACCAAAAGTCAAAAACTCATACACCTTGCAATCCTGTTCTTCTGTATTAGTCCAAAAAAGTCATGGTTTTTCTAAAAAAAACGTCATCAAATTAGTGTGGCCGCAAGTTTCTGTTTGTAATGCTTCTGCGAATAAAAACGTAAAGATTAAAAATCATATGTCGAGAAACTGCTGTATAATAACCGCACAGTGCGTCATGCTACGTGTTCAATTTACGTAGTTCTTTTAAAAATTTAAAAAAAACAGTAACCATAATAAATGCAAACACGGTCAGTGACTCAATGAGCGTCAACGAAAAGTAAGTACATTCCGACTACATTGTATGTAGCCAATTCAATAATAATCTAACCTTTTTTCGCATAGAAAATTTTATTCGAATTTGCTTGTTTTGAAAGATGATATCACCACTGCTATGATAACATGGATCTGTAGTGGAATCTGCGAAAGAACAAAACTACCAATTCATGCAAAAACTTTGCTGTTTTTCGGAAAGAATAACAAACGTTTTGATTTTTCTAGTTTTCGAGAAAACGCCCAAACTAGGTTACTTGGCACATTCGTAAAAACTTCTAGGTGTAGTAAAACCAACAAACGGTGCATTTAAATGCATGGTCAGGTGATCACAGACAGGTTTTCTAGCTGTAGCTTCTAGATATAAAGTAAAGTAAAGTCCATTTTTGGTTTCATTTTGTTGTAAAATTTGAAAACCCCAAAACTTCCCAAAAAAAAACTGAAAACGGCGAAATGTACCGCTCCGTTCTTTGTGCTCTGGCGATGCTGGGTCAACTGGCCAACTTGGAAGCAGCCATCAGTGATGCGGACAAAAAGGTGATCGGCTGTACGTTGTTGTTTGAAGGCAGCGCACTCGCGGACAACAACACATTGACGTTGCACGTTAGGCACAGATGAGCAGGTCATGTCGCTATTGAAATGTGAAATTCCATGCAAACAAACACGTTTCTTTATATTATGTTCTTACATTAGGCCATTGTGGACAAGCACAACGAGCTACGAAGACTGGTCGCGAAGGGTCAGGCCATCGATTTCGACGGCACAAAACTGCCAGAGGCTGGCAACATGATGGAAATGGTATGTGCAAAGAATAGAAGAAACACACTCAGACAACGCTACTATTAAATTATTCACTAGTAAATTCCGCCACTAGTTCTTACTTATTAAACGTGTCGTGATATCCATTAACATTAAATTGCGTTTTTTATTTATCAGAGTTGGGATGACACAATCGCGCAAGGTGCGCAGGCGTGGGCTGATCGCTGCCAAGCAGTATTTGGGCATAGTGAGTTTCTGGGCGTGTTCTGACTTTGGGTAGACTTCTCAGCTTGACATATCTACTGGTGACGAGAAAAAACGAGAACAAACGATCCCTAAAACATTTATTTCAAATTTCAGACAATGCCGAACTGGACGCGCTGGACGTTGGTGAAAATGGCTATGAAGGACAGGGTGCAATCAGCGGCGTGCAGATGTGGTACGACGAATTGACGAAACGAGACCGCAAAAACCAAGGCAAACTCGGGTGCGATCCGACCGGCCCGTACTCGAAGACCTGCAGCGCGCCGCCGGGAGCAATCGGACATTTCACGCAGGTTTCCAGAATGATTTTTACGTTTTTTATGTCACACGCAGGTTTTTGACGCGCAGCGCAAGCGCATACACGTGCGACGGTGTTGTATCCGTGTTTCTGATCCACCGCCGTGTTTGTTGATTGCAATAATACACCACCAACCAGAACACTGTGAAATACTCGCATATAAGACTCTGCCCCGTTATAAGACCTCCCTCTTTAAGGCCCATTCATGAACGCGCGCGCTAAAGTGCGCTATTTTTTTGCTTTCGTGAATGCGTGGCGAAGTGACGCGCGTCAGCGCGCTTCAGCGCGCGTCAACCGCCATGAATGGCGCTAAAAGTTGCACAAATCTTCCTCCACAGATTGCATGGGCTCGATCGAACAAGGTCGGCTGCGGCGCGGCCAACTGCGGCTCGTCGTATCGTCTGTTCTGCCGGTACAAGGAGCGCGGCAACATGGTCGACGGCAGCTCGCCCATCTACAAGGCCGGCCCGCCGTGCAGCCAGTGTGTCGACGGACAGACGTGCAGCGACGGACTTTGCGTCGGCGATGGTAATGTCTTTTGATTTGGTCCCGCGACTCAATGCGTGCATAAACAGTTTCATGAATGACGCGGGAATTCAAAATTGGTAAAGTGATCCGTCACCTACATGGGATCGAGTCACTTAAACGACTTTGAATTGCCACATACAGATTGAAACTAGTTTCCTGTCTACGTCCACAACCGCATTGAGTCGCAGGTCTTGAAGAAAAGATAATATAAACAGTCGAGAATTGTACAGTATGTTTGTTGAAACCTGCGTCATTTCTTTCGCAACTTAGAGAGCACACGCGTTAAAAAAGCAGGAGAAAAACCGGAATCGGCGCTGGCAAGAAAACATATTCAGCCAGAAATCTGCTCCTGTGAATCCACACCTAAACCGGATGCATTCGTTCTTCTTTTGCTGTGTAATTCAAAGTTTCGCGCATGTTCTGTAGTTCTGTGAAAAAAGTGACAGGTTTAAAGCACTTTATGAAAGTATCTGGATACAATACATGAATCGTATTACACAATCAAAACCGAAAATAATGAAGACCAGGTAAATTTCCAATTTGTACACAAACGAAACCTTCACGCTTTTTGCTTCCTCTTGGTTTGTTTTTGTTTTTTTCGACGTTGAAAAACAAACAGCACTTTTTCCAGCGTGCTCCGACAACGTCAACAGTAACGACCAAATTACTTGTGCTCAAGCCGCAAGTTATCAGGACGCTTGTAACAACGCTGAAGCTTACAATTACAATTATGTCAAAACGAAATGCAAAAAGACCTGTGGATTTTGCGGTAAATCCGGCGATGGGGGAGGTTCTACTGGCGGCTCAGGCGGTTGGTGAAATTGATTTTTTATTTGCTTTTTTTTGTTACTCCATGATAAAGTTGCACGGGTAAACCAGCAAAAGTGGTTGTCGTTTTTATTTCACGTGGCTCCGCTCCTGTGACAAAACTGGTTGGTTTTGCGGATCTTATACAGTATGACTTTTGATTATTGTTCTTTTTTGAAAACTTACTGAATAGATTTGTTGAAACAGGTTGCTTAGCAAATTATCAATATATCCCAGACTCAGATACCGTATTACCCCCATTAAACCCCCCCCCCACCATTAATCCCCCCCCCCTCCAATAAACCCCCACCCCCAGCAGGGTGTTTTTCAGAGGCATCAGAGGCATTGCGTTGAAACATCAGCCCACCACACATTCGACGGTTGGGTTGGCCTGCTTTATTAAAAATCTGCTGTTACGGGAACCCGCTCAGTCGAGAAACCTGTTTTTTTTCCAAGGAAACCATTGACCAAGCAAAAACAACGCAAAAACTTTAGGTTGAATTGTTACATTTTAGGTAATAATGTGCGTCCAACAACTGGTGGCGGTGGCGGTGGCGACACAAATGGTCAATTTTCTCAATTGTTTCCAATGTTTGTATTGTCGATTTATTCAAACGTGCCCAGACTAAAATGACGTCATTTGCTATAAAAATGCCCGTTTGTCAAAGTACAGGCACTAAAATTTCAGTTTGGTGTGACTGATTCGACATTCACCATTTGTTTACGGAAAGAAATCGGTTAAACGGAAAGTCTGGTTTGCTGTGAACGAAAAGCGCATGTTTTGCGGCACATGACGTCATTTCAGTGGGACACGTTTGAAAAAATATGTCACACTCAGTGGGTTGTTTCGGCAAAAAGGAAATTTTGGCAAAAATGCGCTTTTCAGAAGAAACGGGTGGCGGTGCTGGTGGCGCTGGTGGCGGTGGGGGCGGCGGAGAAGGCGGTAAATTACGAACCAAATCGAACACAATTTCGGATGCACAAATCACTTCTCTTGTTGTTGTTGTTGATTTTTTGCAGTTTTGGAATGTGTTGTTCAAAATGAAATTCAGAAAAATTTAACAATTCTTTTTTCCAAAGATTGCAACCAATGCTGTCAATCGCTCGACTGCTGCGGAAGCGGTAAAACGTGCAAATTGAGCAACGGCGGCTGTAGCTGCGAATTCGGAAGTAAACACGATTTTGGTGGTTTTGAAAATCCACAATAGTAATAGAAAACGAGGCTGTTGTTGTTGTATAATCAACCAATTGGCCGGCAATACACGACTTGAACAAAGAAAATGTCAGAAATGGAACGTTTTTGTGCAAAAATAGAAGGTCGTAGTGATTCGTGCACGAAGACAGATGCGACCAGCCAATCAGCGTTCACCTGACGATCAACTTGAAAACAAACAACAACTTTATGGCATAGCTTTTGAGTGACCGAGTGAGTTTCGAAAAAAATCAGAGATTATGTTTTCAGATATGGGCGGTTGGAATGACAACAACAACTTGGGCAATTGGAACAACAAAAGAGGTTGGGATAATAATAATTGGAATAACAATTGGAACCGAAAGAAGCATCATCGTCGCAATCGAAAACACAACAAACATCATTGATAGTTGAGAGAAAGCCGAAATTATAAAACGCGCGCGTGTGCGCCATTCTACTGTGCTAATTTTAGTTTAGTTTTAGTTTAATTTAGTTTGGTTTTTAAACTTTAAACTTTTAACTTTAAAATTAAAATTTTAATTTATGTTCCACGTCGTTTAGTTGAATATTATCTTTTTTTAATTTGGTCCCATATGCGCGTGTAGAAAGGTCAATAGTTTCATGCATGACGTGGCAATTCAAAATTGGCAAAGTGCTCCGAGTAAGGTATATAAGGCCGGGACACTCAGGCGATTTTGAATTGCCACATAAAGCTGACTGAAATTTCTTTACTCAACCATACCGTGTTCCAAAAAGCACGCCATGAATCGAATTTTTTATATTTTCAAAGAAAAACAATTCATTTACAATTCAACAATAACCGCATAAAACGCCCTGGATATTTTTTTGTCAAATTATTTACAGTAAAGTAACAGCAGATCGAATACAGTCGATAATACAGCGTTATTTATGACACAACAACAGCGACTGCACTTTATTCAATAAAACACGCGTCTCCAGCAGTGTCAGTTCATTTTTTAGCCCAATTTCAAAATCCCAAGACAGTTGAACATCACAACGAGAGAGTGAGCTTTACAAGCAACATTAACCCAAACAGCAAAAACAGCCCACACGAAAAAAAAGAAACTTATAACAATTGAATTACCGCTTGGATGAGGTTTACACAAGTACAAGTGGCAGAAAAGCTAGTAAGAAACAAGCATGCATGAAACGTGTTTCATTCAAATTTTAAAAAAAGCAACTCTGACCGGTGGTGTTCAAATTTACGAATGATCCCAATTGTTAGCAACTCGTACAAATACGACCTAGCTGGAATGACCATCGACAAACCGTGCTCGATGCATACATTTCTTCATGCACTCAGTAAATAATGCACACGCAGGTGCACATGTTCGTGCACTTATTGATGCAGATGCACAAACCCGTGCACATAGCGACTCAGATCCACTTCAATTTTGAGAAGCAAAAAACTTCATTATTGTGTTTTCAAGACGCTGTTTTTTTGAACAAAAATCAAGTGCACGGGTTTATGCACATGTAAATCAATAAGTGCATAAACGTGTGCATTTGTCGAACATGTGCACGAACATGTGTATGGACATGCGAATTGTTTTTCCTGCGTTTAGCATTTGTGCCACACGTTGGTTGTCTCTATTGTGCGTAATCACCAAAAAAAACCTTCTGCAAACGTTATCAACCCACATGTCAGGTCTGTATCTCGGTGTCGGTGCGTTCGCTGCATTTTTTATTTTTTTTTCTGTGCAAAGAGCAGTTTATCAGCCGAGCTAAAATCAGTCAAGCTCTTTTTTGAGACTGCTAACTTTGGTGTTTTGGTGTATTTATTTGGTTGTTTTGGTTTTACCAGGATGTTTTTTTATTGACAGCTGAGCTGTTCAATATTATTCCGTAAATGTGACGGACAACAGGCAATGAACTGAATAGTTGCACAAAAAAACAAACAAAAACCATTGCCTATTTTTTTGCTGGATGGCGAAATATTGTGAAAATCGAACAAAGCGGCCTCTATGAGCAGTGTCCAGCAACGTCTATCTCGGTTGCACGTGGCGCATCGCGAAACACTGGAGCGAAAACGCTCCATTGAACTGCAGCTCGCCGATTCGATTCGGTACAGTTGAATGTTTCGTTGCTTGTGGAATAAAACGAAATAAAACTGTGGTACAAAACGATTAGAAAGAAAGAGTGATGTCTGAATTATTTCTGAACTGGTTCTGGTTCAGGCCCGTTAATACCTGACGCGTGCACATACGGCACGGCACGGCACGTCATGGCACGTCACTTTAGGTCCCGTGTTATTGCATACTGCCGTTCATAGAGACGCATGCATGTACAGTACATCACGTCACTTTAGGTCTCGTGTTATTGCACACTACCGTTCACACGCGACGTACGTCTGCATAAGTACGTCAGGTATAAACGGGTCTTTAGTTGGACTGACACTATCAGGCTCTACTGCAAGGAGCGCACAGCCTTGGAGCAGCAATATGCGAAGGGACTGCAGCGGCTGGCGAGCGCGTGCGCGATTCCGGAAAAACGATGCCACGAATTGGGCTACTGCAATCGGTGATGTTTCGCATGTTTTTCTGATTCTCTGTTTGCGGAACACATTTTGCTGCTAGTAAAGCTGACTTTGTTACGGCTGATTTTGACTGACGCTTTGATTATGATGAATGAATAATGGTTCGAAATTTCTGAAAACTACTGGATTTCATCAATACTTTGAATAATGACGACAAGTCAGAAAGCTTCCAGATCCACCTACGCAGTCTGGAACAACTTTCTGAACCTCTTGAAAGAAGACCAGGCGAAGGCGCATCTGCATTTCGCCTCGGCACTGCAGTCAAACGGCAACAAACGAATGAAGAATGAGAAGCAAGCGATCGCAGATCGTTGCACGGCGGTTGTGTTTTTAAAGCTTTCAAAAGTTACACAGTTGTTTGAAATTTCAAAATTTCAAAATTTTAAAGTCACTGTTACAGGTGACATCATCATTGAACACACTGCACCGTGAATTGGACACACGCGCAAAAGAATTGGACAAACAACAGCAACTGCTCGAGAATGCCGAGAAAGCGCTGTCGGAGCTGCAAGGAAGGTGCGGACAAGAGGATTGTCAAGCAGTGAACATATCGGAGATTCCAAGCAAGACCAATTTTGTTGCCTAAATTTTCAGGCGAAAAGTCTCGATACTTGGCGTTAGCGATGACCTGATTGAGGTACATATAGTGCAATGTTCTCTGCCAATTCCAATGATGTTCTGCCAATCATTTTCTCTACCATTGCCAAGCGATGCATATCAGCTGTCCGCTTTTGAAAAGCAGTGTTCAATTTCGTCTGGTCCATGTCCAGTCTAACCGGATAATTGATTGTCACTCGATGTTTCTCTTGAGGAAAAACAGCACGATGCCCGACAACAAGTGGAAAGAAACCGAAACAAGCTGGAATTGCTGTTCACTGCATTCTCGGCGGCTTACACCCACTATCGGCGTAACGATCTGCCGGAACTGATGAAAGTATGGAAGCGGTCCAACTTTCTGAACTGCTCAGTTTCAAATGTTGTTTTCTGATTTTTTTAGTTTTACATACTTTATCTCAAAATGGCGTTGATTGACTGTTTTTATTGCGCGCGGAAATCCAGGAGATGGAAGGCGATTGCTACACGGCGTTTGCAGACGTCATGAACAAGGTCACCATTGCCGAGGCGTTCCTACAGTCGGTGAATGCTGGCCATGTCGCGCAAAAGACGGAAGAATTGAAACAGGTTTCTGAATTACACAGTTACAGTTGAACTTTAAATTTTAGAGAATCAGCTGAGTCGTTAGCGATCACGCGAGTTATGCATGATTTCTGTGCAAAAATGGTTGTGGGGGCGGAGTTTGGTTTGCACAGAAACCATGCAGCACGTGATCACCAACCAATCAGCGGATTACCTATAATTTAAAGTTCGACTGTAGTTCCCGAAGCTTGAAAAAAGTCAAGAACGTTTTAACGGACCTTACATTTTTGCAAACAATTGCGACCAGATGCAATTGTTTGCTTAGCAGCGGTGATTGGTCGCCTTCAGCGCAGCTGATAATTTGACTGCTCGATGTTGAACGTTGAAATTTAGTGAATCTATCACATCAGAAAATTTAAAAAAAACGAGAACTAACCTTCAAAATACCTTCCTCTCGCAGATGCTCACCGCTAGCGAACAGTTCGATTCGTTTCTAACCAGCAGCAATTTGAGTCTTTCCACCGACGCCGACCGTGTATCGGAGGAACTTCGGCGAATTCTGAACGCGGAGAACTTTCGCAATCAGGAAACTCAAAGCAATGCAGTCAAGTTTGCGTGCGATGACGCATTTCTGCGAAACGAACTCCAACAAGAAGCCTGTCGCTATCAGTCGACCCGATTGCAACTGGAGCAACGGGTGCAGAAGGCGACGAAACCTCGGAACACCTCAACGGGGCATCTCGTAAATGCAACCAGTTGCAGTACTTTGGTGAGTGGACGATTTTTGTTTTTCGGAAACTTGGAGCAATGTATGACATATTTTTCAAACGTGTCCCACTGAAATGACGTCATGTGCCGCCAAACATGCGCTTGCCGTTCACAGCAAACCAGATTTTCCGTTTAGCCGATTTCTTCCCGTAAACCAATCGTGAATGTCGAATCAGTCACACCAAACTGACATTTTAGTGCCTGTACTTTGACAAACGGGCGTTTTTAAAAGCAAATGACGTCATTTTAGTCCGGACACGTTTGAATAAATTCACAATACATATAAACCAAAATAACAACGGTTTCCAGTTTGCATTATTATTGTGCTCAGCGTCCCCAGCAACCCCAATCGTGTGCAAAAACGTCTCCGTTGTTTTTCAATGTAAAAACGACTTTTCAACTCGAAAACAGCGTAACGTTCAGTTTTTCAGTCAGACAGCACGAGCACAACAACTTCGGACAGTCAAAACACGAATGCAAACAGCAACAGCAACAGCAACAGCAGTGCGCATTCACAGAGTAGCAGCAGCAGAGCTGAGGATGTCAGAAGGCGAGATCGCCTGGCGCTCGTCGCCACCGCTGCGGTGCTTGACGCGTTAGCGAGCGTTAACGGTGCGTTATGACGCGTTAAACGTTGCGTTTCACGCGTGGCGTTATCTTAGTTGACTGCGCTTGGAAACTTTTTGAAAGTGCTGCTTCTGTTTTGTTCATTGTTGATGTTTGATTGGTATTGATTCCGTCCGGTTGGCCAATCAGCTACTATTTGACAATTTAATACTTGATTTTAAACGTTTTTTCTCACTCAGTGGTTACACCAGTGGAAACGAAGAACAGTTTGAGCAGTTCGAGATCTGAAACTTACCTGCGTCACGATTCATTCGATGACTCAACGTGCGAAGACCCTGAGAGTAACGCTGAGTTATGTTCGGTAAACGCGGCATCTATCAATTCCATTGTGACTCATGATGTTATTCATCAGGTTAGCACTATTTCTGCCCTGTTTAATTCGTTTTTTTATTGTTTCACATAGCTTTGTTTTTACAGACAAACGCCGATTCTGATGCGTTGAACTTTGAAGAACATGGAAAACGTTACCGGGTACTGTATGATTACCAAGTAAGTCACCCCAGTTTTCTTTAAAAATGTCCGCTTTACAGCCTTGTCACAATCACGGAGAACTACTGTTCAAGAAAATTCTTACTCCACAGTTTTGTTGAGCTTCCACGGGCATAATAGCTGCAAAAATTTAGCTCAGTTATTCTGGTTACATGTTGACTTTTTTACAACTGTACACTCATTTCATTCAAATGCGACAAGAAACTCAAAACAAATCATGATAAAAAAGTCAAAAATCAATCGCATAAAGAAATCTTTCAGGCCAACCGTGAAGACGAACTATCTCTAGCAGCAGGCAGCGAGCTGACGGTGGTTTTGAATCCGTTCGACACTGAGTGGCCATACGCGTTGGATCCAACCAATCAGCAGATAGGGCTGGTGCCGCGCAATTACATTGAGCCAATCATTACCGGAGAGCAGCTGGATTCTGAAAAAAGTACCACGGAGCTAAAAACTCCCACTGCGCAAAATAGCCGCACAACAGAAAACACCGCCATTTTGGCAAATGATCAAGCAGACTCCGACGAGCAGTCCGCAGTTTTCGTGACAGCCGAATTTGAGTTTTCCGGTGACGAACAGTTGAGCGAGCTGACGTTTGCGGCCGGGGATCGAATCGAGTTGCTGGATAAACGGCCGAATCGGGTGGACGACGGCTGGTGGCTGGGCCGACTGCGGGGTCAGCCAACTCGAATCGGGCTGTTTCCATCGATGCTAGTCAGCGAATCTGATTGTTCCTGAAGGGGCATTCATGAAGTATTATTTAGTGACCGCGTAGCTATGTTTTAACACTGTTATGCGTCGCTAAACACTGCTTCATGAATGCCGCTTATCGTATAAGTTTGCTTGAATTTTTGGAATATCTGTTTTATTGTGAGAACACTCACTGTTCATGCTGCATGCCTTCGATGTTGAAACTAATACGGTGAAATTGAACTTTTTGCTCACGATCACTTTATTTTGAGAGTCATTTTTCAGTTATTTTTTCATCCCAGAATATGTGTATTTGTTGATCATGTTTCCATGTATAAAATTTGCACGCTAATTTTTGACAAATTGTTGTGGTTTATTGCAAAAAAGTCACGTCCACATGTGTTATCTGCGTGTAATGCTGAGGTGGTCTCTGGGAAAAGTGTCCAAATAATAAATGAGAAATGACGAACTCCAGGGATTGTCTGCTGGACGTTTTTGGCGGAACGAAACAAAAAGAAACAAAACCAAACGGACAGCAAATGACGCACATTGATGGACGCAAGGTGCATATGTTCATTCTTTGATCGGTTTGTGTCACGTCAAGTAGAAACTGTACGTCATGATTCAATTATCGGTGTTGGTGTTGCGTGACAGAAATTGGGTGCCTGATCTGGTCTTGTTTAGTCACATACACAGAGAATCAATTTCTATTGTTTGCGTTCGATAATAAAGTCAGTCAGTATACCAAAAAGCAGGCAAAAATGAGCTTCTCAATTCTGCTCGTGCTTGCTGCTGTGCTGCTGCTATTCGGTGAAATCGGCGATGGAAACGATCCAACCAAGACAATGATGATCAAGTCAAGTCGAAAAACTGACGCCTTTCATTTTTAGTTTTAGTCGATCTTTTCTTGTTTTTCATTCTCTTATACTGTTTTGAGACATCTCAACAACATTTTGTTGGGATACCCGTAGTAAAACTGGGTAAAACCTTGTATCAGAGCTGCTACACATGCTGACGAAACCATAAATTTTGTCCACTTCGGCTCAGCTTGTTGCCCCACTGAGAACGTCCAACTAAACAAATTTGTTCAACTGCCAATGCAAGTAATGGTGAACAAAGTCGACATTTTTTGTTGAGCTCTGCTAGAGGCGGCTGGACATAATCTTTCAGCCAGCTGAATTAATTGGTATAGTACTAGACGTTCTCAGTGTGAAATGTTATCAATATTGCTCCACATAACCACACTTTCTTCCAGTAATCCGGCAACACCGAAAGTCGCGTCACCACCACCGCCAACGGTCATCGTGCCCCCAGTACAATGTCACTGTCCGGATGGTTGGCTGGTCTTCGGCAGCAGCTGCTATCTGCTCGTTCGTACACCGATGACGTTTTATGAGGCCTCGAAACACTGCGAGCATAACGGTGCACTCTTGTTGGTCGTGTCGAACGATCGCGAACTGGTCGGTCAAGACGCCAGATAACTATGCGCTGATTGGCAAAAGTTTTGAGTCAAAATTGTGCTGGTAGTAAATTTGGGTCGACTAAAGGTGGATTTAAGAAGTAGCTTTTGTGCTACACTTGAAAAAATGGCCACGCGATTTAGAAATCGTGTCGTGTGTGCTATCTTAATGCATTACGGACACAATTGGTTTGCGCACGGGATTAAGAACGACGTCTGTGCGTGCGGACAAAAAAGTAATTGGTATATTCGCGTTCAACACTGAACACCAGCATATTTTTTTAAGTTTCTTGATATTTTCTAATTCCAGGAAGTTGTCATGCAGCACGGCATGTGGAACGCGTACAGCTGGATCGGTCTGTCCACTGAGTTCGTGCCCGGTGTCCATGTGCTTTCGTGGCACAGCACCGGCGGCGTGCACGTCGAAGATCTGTGCGTTTTTGTTTGGTGAAAAGCCTGCTTTTAAATTTGAATTTTTTCTTTTTTGGATTTTCAACTCCTGATTTTGAGTTGAATGCCAAAATTCCGAACATCATGAAACACGTTGATTATAACTAACGTCAACAAGGTCAAAGAGCCAATCACAAGACCGAAAATCGCGCTTGTTGTAGCGCTGTATCACGCGCACGACCACAAGTGAATTGGCGCCGGCCCAGTTCAGTATTGCAGCAAATCAGAATATCCAAAATGTCACCCAGTGCGTTAGTCTGTGCGCTCGGGGATCGAGCCCCGCCGAGGGGTGTATATGCACTTAATGACAGAAAACTCGATGGGCGCCCTACTCAACGGCGTTCTGTACGCTTCTCTGGGTTAGCCCTGCCAAAAACATCGCCTGAAAATCCCAACAACAACAATGATGTTCAACTCCAAACCGGTTTTTGTCCTGTTTTCTCCAGGCCTTGGCTGAACCCGAGCACCGGTCACGGTCAGTTCGGCCTTCTACGCTGTGCAATGCACTGGACACCGCTGGTCAACACGCAACGCGCGTTCGTGCACTTTGGCGACTGTCTCGTGCCGCACTACGCCGTCTGCGAACGGAACACCACTGCAGTCGAGATCAATAACGCTGTGAATGAACAGGTGACACGTGTTCGTATTACTGCAGTTGAAACTGTTTCACTTTTTTCGCAAAACACATGACTCGCGAAACAAGAACGAACGGGATTGGAGTATTAAGCGAGGAAATTTGGTGTGTGACTGCAATCAAACCCGATCACATTCGTTCAATTTAAAGTTTCGCATGCTCTGTGTTCTGGAAACAAAAGTGACAGGTTTGAAGAAACGTGCTGAACTTGTTTTAGACTTTAAAGGCACTGTTGAAGACATTATCACAGACACGCATACGCTGTACGACATGCCAGCAGGCCCGCGTGCAAGTGCTTGTGTGTTTGTTTGCGACTGGATACTGGGATGTAACTTACTGGACTCTCCTCAAACTATGCTTTTACTTGCAGCTTCCTTGATTGGTATATTGATTGGCAATTTCAATGAAAAAATGCGAAAAACATAGCACCGAGTGGTTTCGATCCACCGACCTCTGGGTTATGGGCCCAGCACGCTTCCGCTGCGCCACGGTGCTAGCGATCTGGCTGAAGAGAACGGCTTATTTAGCTCGCTCTAGTCACATTTTGTCTCCATCAGCAAAGTAACAAAATGTGGATGATGCAACAACAGCAGCATAGTTTTTTCTAACAAGTCTCATAGTTTAGTCCAATACCGGTGTATCATAGTTCTTTCTCGCTCGCGTGCGCGCCTTTCTGTCGCCGTCAATTGCGGCTCAACCAAGTGATCAGTTCAGTGAAGCACGTTTTTGCTACACACCTGCGTCACAGTTAGTTGCGGTCCGGTGAATTGCGGCCCGGTGGCTTTCAAAAGCACACATACAAGGAATTTTGAAAAAAACGAGTGTATTTTCAGCTGGAAAACGAAAACAAGACGAGTTCAACCGATGATTTCGTCAATCGCCTCGCGCATGAGGTGCAGACGAATGAGGCGCGTCTGTCGTTGTCAGAGGCGCCACTCGGCCGGCCGCTGATGCCGCAACTGCCGCACGACGACCACTATCCCCATTCGTACATCCGCAGCGACCGCGGCTACGGTAGAGCGACGGGCTGATGTTTATGCTAGGGATCATGCCAGCTTAATTGTCTTTTTTGTGTGCGCATTATTTTTTTGTTTTTTATATCGAATTCGAGTTTTCCTTCCTTTTGACATTGGATAATATAAAAATATGATTGATTGTTCACAAATGTTTCTGTTTTCTGTTGATCTACACCACTCTTCCTTCAGTGTTTTCATTTCTCTTTTTGCCAGAAATGCATTTTTTAAATATTTTTTTATTATCCCACCGTGTGTCTGTTTGTGTTTCAAATAGAAAGACGAAAAAACACAGAAATAAATATGCCGTTGAATAAATAAAAATTATCGGAAATGATTGTTTTGTTGAACAAATGATCACGAATTGAGAACCGGTCGAATTTTCAGTGTCACAGTGTGTTTCGCTGAGATCAGTGATTGCACCTGGAATTACAGAAAAACGTGATCTTTCTTGCAGTAATTCAACCGTGAAAAAACAGAAGCATCGCAGAATTTCAGAAAGAACACAAACAGTGCAAAAAAGACGCACTCGGGTACTCCGTTCACTGGTGACTGAACGTTCACGAAACTCAGCGTTTATAGAATTATCTAAAAATGCGGGAGACGCATATAAAAGGAGGAAATATAAACATATAAAATGCT
>JASANC010001199.1:0-32562 GCA_030248135.1 Theristus sp. LFF4_11 | reverse complement strand
GTGGTTTAATATTGTTCGTGCTGCCGAAAATTCGTCGGGCCGGAATTCTTCGGGCCGGAATTCTCCGGGCCGGAATTCTTTAGGCCGGAATTCTTCGGGCCGGAATGAGCGGGCCGGAACTCTTCAGGCTGGAATTAGCGGGCCGGAATTGTACCTCCCCCCTGCCGTACATGCATACTGTACGTCTGTATGTTAAAACAGAAGACCTGACGTGCCGCATACGTCAGTATGTACGGGCCTTTGGAAATGACGCATCACATTTCACATCACATAACATGCAAAGTTACATTTCATTACACTCAGGTGGCATGGATGACGTGCACCAGATGGGTGCCGATCTGTTACTGGATCGCTGTGGGCGTATTCGTTTTCTGCACCGCAGTCGTTTCTCAACGGATCGGCCAGAGTTGCACGAGCTGTTGACAGCGGCTGCAATCGATGAAAACCGGGCAACCGACACAAAATGAAACCAGTTGTGTGCACCGCAGTGGTGACAGGTCGTCGACTAAAGATCCAATTGGGATACGTCACGAACTTGATGTGCTGCAGTGGCGACTGAGATTACTGACTCGCAGGATTGATCTGCATTTACGGTTGACTAATTGTTGGTGAAAGCCATTCACATGGCAACGTTCACTTAACTGAGAGAATTTGTTCAAAAACTAACTTAACTTAACAATTTGTTGTTGAGTAAGTTGAGTGAGTTTTGTCGGTGTTACAATTATTGTAACGTAATCGGTTTAATTGGCGTGCGTTCATTTGCGTCCCGTTATTTCCGGCCCACGCATTACCGGCCCAACATTTCCGGCCCACTCATTTCCGGCCCACTCATTTCCGGCCCACCCTTTACCGGCCCCGTTCATTTGCGTCCCACGCATTTCCGGCCCACTCATTTCCGGCCCACCCATTACCGGCCCAGCCCAATAATTCGATTCCAGTGACTTCAACTGCCACACACTGCTATATTTCATAGCAAACTGACTTTGAACTAGGGTTCGATTTTTTAATTCTTTTTCAATCGGATTTTTTCGTGATGCATCATTATTAAGAGATGTGCATGTGCTGTAGCGGTGCCCCTGCCCTATAACACAGGAATGAAAAAAATGCAAAAACTAAATTGATCATTTTCACCTTATCAAAAAGGCTTGGCTTAGGATTAGGATTAGGTTTAGGATTAGGAATGATAAGGATTAGGAAACACTACCTGGTTGTGGATCAACTGATCCACATGTCCAAATTTGGTTGGAGGGGCAATTTTCATAAAAGTTTTTGCTAATTTTAAGGATTAAAATGATTGAATTTGGCTCTGTGTTCAATGCAAAATTCGAACTCAGTGCGTCAGCGCGGTTCGAAAGATCTTATTTTTATCGACCCATGTCGTGTTGTTATTAAAATTGAAAGTGCAAAATCAATCGGAACAAAGCAATAAATAAAACACATCAACTGATTCATCGACGAAATTCAAACTGAAACATTTTTTCCAATGTCAGCGAAATAAAAACTGAAACCGAAATAAAAAATTTAAATATTTTTGTTAAAAGCATGTCGGTGAGCAGGGAGTACAGTTTAGAGTGCGGTTTCCAGTTCATTTTCGTTGTCCGTGGCAAAATACAGCGAAGGAAGAACTGATTATTGGGTTGGGTCTGGGTCGGTAATGGGCGGGCCGGAAATGAGTGGGCCGGAAATGAGTGGGCCGGAAATGTCGGGCCGGTAATGGGTGGGACGGTAATTGGGTGGGCCGGTAATGGGTAGGCCGGAAATGTCGGGACGCTAATGCGTGGGCCGGAAATGCGTGGGCCGGAGTTGACCCCGCACCGTTTAATTATGCTTATAAAGGTGAGGGAATATTTCAAACAGTTGAACGTCAAGAATGAAAGATTTTGAAAGAACTCAAAGCAAATGGAATACTGCACACAAATGCACAAACATTATTCTTGTACACCGGCATTCTTATCGTAAAAATGCTTGTACGACAAACAAAAGTAAAATGGAGATTATCTGACACAAAAAAACAACGAAACTGTTGCCTGCAGTTTGTCACGTCCTTTATAAGGATTGAAATCAAATCGAAGTGAAGAAAAACACAGCACGGGTGATGACGCGTGTTCACCAACGGCTGTCCACAGCGATTGTGCGACTCAGCCGCCCCTGCAGCAGATGTACGAGTAAAGTGGATTCACTGATCGCAGACAGAGCGAGCCATTCGGACAGAAGCCTTGGCGTCCCTCGGCCGTCGGCTTGTTGCAGATCAGCGGCACTCGTTGTGGCAGCATGTACGTGTAGAGCTCGGCGGTGCCACGCGGACAGCCGAACGCTGCATGGGGCAAGCTGAGTGGTCATGTGCCTCCAGAAGAACACTACCTCAGTTCGTTGCAAGTTGCTCAGAGCTCTTTCCAAAAGAACAAAATAATCAGAAATATTTGTTATGGTGGCAGAATGTTTTGAAGTGCGTCTGTTCGACTGATAAGAATAAAAAAAGCGAAACAGAACGTACGGTCGGATGGTGCTGGTGTGATCGGCGGAAAAGTGAACGGGGGCAGGGTCACTGGTGGCAGCGTGAATGACGACTGACAGCAAATGGACTGACCAGCTGACTGGACGCATTGTTGGCCGAGTGGACAGAGGCTGCCACCGAGACAGCTGCCTGTGGAGGCCTGCCCGTTCGGACACGACGGTCGCACGGTTGCTGGTGGCGCTGTGGGGATTCGAAAACATGAGTGGGGTCGAGGGGACGTGTTCACGGGAACTGACTTTGGCGAAGTGACCAGTAAAGGTGTCAAAATGATCTATACGGGGTCACAAATGTTCACCGTGTGTCCGCGCCGGGCGTCGCTGTTTTCGAAACTTGTCCTTTGTATATTGCACTGACAATCAAGGGAGCGGTGTTGGAGTTTTGTCTACAAGAGACAACCCCAGCAAACCTGTGGTCGGTTGAAGCGCGCCTGCCGAGCAGCAGATCCACTTGACATTCGCACGATCCCAGGCACAAAAGTAGCCAGGCTTACAGTTGGAGAACGGGCAGCAGCCGACGGTGATCGTGATTCGAGTCGGCGTCGTCGTTTGCAGCGCACGGCCGCCTGCGTTCGGACACGCTGGGGCTGCAACCGGGGCAACAATGCAGCATTCGGGTGGCCGTTGAGGGGACTCAAAAGGCAGGTGAATCGGCGGAACTGCACTCAAGTGCATTCAATACGTCGCTTGATAGGGTCTGTTGATTATTGATATTTTGTGAAGAGGGCAGCGGACATGCGCAGGCAGCAGCATAACCAGATGTAAGCTAAAACAGTTGCAACCTGGAAGCGCTAATGGCCTGCAGCAGCCAAGTGACACGCATCTGGTCGTCACGGTCAGTGACACGTCTGTGTCGCACGTGCAGTTGCGGCAGAGAAATGTGGATGAAGGACAGGCAAGCTCGCTACCAAGGAAATCGATCAGCTGGATACCTGCAGGCATAAACATGGACACCGGCACGTAAAATTGTTCAGTTTTTTTAATTCAAACGGTTTTTCATTCCTGTTGCAACGCGGAAAAAACCTGAACGATTCAATAAACAACGATTTGACACGTTTACATTAATGTGCACCTCAAACTTACTTTGCCGCGTAATCCACCATCCGTTTGTTCGATGAACTGCAATGAATACAAATCGAGAAAAAAACAACGTATTGTCCCCATTTTTTTGTTTGTTCAAATGGGGTAAAACTACAGAAGACCTCGAATTATAGGCAATCAGCTGATTCGTTGGTGATCACGTGATGCATACTTTCTGAGCAGGCGTTGCTGTGTAGGCGGAGTCTGTCCTGGCACAGGAAGCATGCATCACGTGATCACCAACCAATCAGCTGATTGCCTATAATTTAGAGTTCGACTGTAGAACAGGCACAATCTCATGCGAATACGCCTGTGGCGATTCTTCGCTTTGAATTTACGAAATGCAGGATTTGGATACTTACCAAGAGCCAAGCAAACGAGTAGCTTTGTGGCAAAGAGTATTTTTATCCACCGCATCTCGGAAGAACCAAAAATGCGGCGATAAACAACGCAACTTGCAAATCTGTAAAATAAACACCTGCTTCGACGCAAATCGCAAATGTTAGCAACCAGATAAAAAAACAAAGTCAACGAAAGTTTAACGTCAGATTACACCAAAACGGGTTTACTCCAAGAAAATGACGTCATAAGTTATAACAGGTTGTATCTGATCACACAGTTCAGCGTCAGTCGCTGCGCGGACTAAACTGTGCTCTCAAAATGACCGTGACAGAAAGGCTGTCACCAATGTGAAACACGATACGTCTGGTTTTCCGCCGTGTCCAGCTGACACACGCGACTTGAGTACAACACCAACCGTACAAAGTCAACGCGTTTGTACGCCCGCTACCGCCTACAATTGTAAAGAATTCCACAAAAGTTTAGCATATCAGGACAAAAACCACCGAAAAAATGTTTTTCATTGTGTACAATGAGTTTTGTCATTATCCCAGAGAGCATTCTTCTGATCAGAGCTGTGTTCTTCAGTCGCGTCGTTTCTGATGATTATCAGTGCCAGTTTTTTTTTCATTGATGTTCTTGCATTGTCACAACAAAAGCACCGGCTCTAAACACTCGTAAACTGGTGCGATCCGCAGTGAACTCGAAAGCGCTGCAACTGCGGTGAATGCTTTTTTAATAAGACGTGACGAAAATAAACCACGTTATGACGATTGAAAAACGTTTTGAAGTGATTTTATTTGTTTTTTTAATCTATGTGCTGCTGCAACTACAACTGTTTTGCGCACAGTTTTCACGTGCGCAGCTCTAACTTCTGACATTCAGCTGTGTTTTAGCAGGACAAGTTCTATTGTTGTGTTGCGGCGGCCAAAAATGCCATTTCATTTCTTTGCAAAAGTTCGACGGTTTTGACGCAACCTGCACCATACCGCACGTGTCAACCGGTGAAAGGGTTTCGGTTTAGTTCCATTGTTGCGAATACATGTATTGTGTGAACGGAAAATGGTAAATAATAAGGAACTGGTTTGTCCTAAACACTACTCTGTGAAAAGAGCTCTTTTGTCAACTGCGATTTCAATAGCTGATTTCACACCTGATGGTAGTTTGTTCAGAGTGGAATCGCCAAGCTCTTGAAAACTGTGTGTCTGCGCAAAGTCTTTTGTAGTAACGCTTGAAAAGCGGCGATAACACGCGTTTTTCAACGGTTTTTTGTCGCCTGTTTTGGTCGATTATAATAAGTAAAGTCAAAAATAATAAAATTGCCAAAACTCTAATATAAACTCTTGGTTATGGTTAAACTCTGATTTCTATTCCTCTGGCTCTAAACTGTTGCAAAAGCACAGGAAGTTTAAGAAAACGTCAAAAAACTTTTCCAACCGTATTTTAGCACTACATCATTCTTTCACGCTGAAATTTTCATAAATATTAGAGAAGTCCTAGGAAGGGCTTTCTATCATTGGCGAAATTTTCAGTTTGAAAGAAAGATGTTTTTTGACGTGTTTTTGAGACACCCTGTACATTTATATAAAATGATGGCGATATGAATGCACACTGCTGAAATCAAAGCAAACAATGGTTGAATTTCCATCATTGTTGTTGTTTTTCCACCACTGCCACAAGTCCACTTTGTCAAGTTTACTGTAATCACTCAAATGTCAGATGATCTCGAGTTTGTTTGTTTTGTGAGTGGCGGCAAAAACTGCAGGGAATATACGCGAATCGGTCAGTGGCTGGGTTTGGGTGGGTTGGGCACATTCGGATTGGGCATGTTGATTGATGAGTGGAGTCATCGTTTGAAGACCGTGCATTTAATTTCACACATCCTTTCAGCACGCGCAAGACAAACACACAGGCACTTGAATTTGGTCTGGGTGTGCTACATATTGGCAGCGGTTTACCACTTTGATTCATCTAATCTGAGAAAATATTAGAATAATGCTAATGCTACTAACTCCACAACTAATGCCACTGCTAATTTTGCTTTTACAGCCGTAAAGTCAGAGCTCACTACTATATTTTAAATGCTAAAATTGAGCCCAAATGTATGAAGAAAAAAATTTGTTTGAGGTGGATTAGTAGTTTTTTTGCATGATCATCAACTGTAGGATCAGTGTTCATGTGGCAAGCAAACCCGTGCCAAAGTGGTAAAAAGCTGAAATTAGTTCTGTGAGTTTATAGACCCATGAAGATTAAAAACCCGTAAAAACGTTCATGAACGAAGTCACTGTTTCAGCAGGGTCAGAGCAGAGCTGCAACACAGCGAGACCGTCAGACGCAACTCTGAACTTTCCAGAAAGTGCTTGGCGTTCGTTGGCGTTGCTGCACGATGCCAAGCCGATGCATTACACATGTTATTGAAATAGCGATCGTGTTTTGGAGACGGTGTTTAATGAAAAATGTAGCAGATGATTGACGTAGTGGTCTTGGAGAATGCTGTATTTTTAATCAAAACGTCAAAGCGAGTTCCGTGTGTTTCGTTGCGTGCCCCGACCGGAACAACAACTCGTCACATCCAACTGCATCTCATGACACTCATCAACACATTTTGTCGCTAGCTTGCTTTCCAATAACTTCGTGATAGTTTCTCGCGTTTGTTTTAGTTACATGTGCCTATCATGACTTTTGAAATAGTACCCTATTTGTCATGCACTAACAGCAAAAAAGTGCAGAAACTCCGCCTTGCATTATTCGTGTACGCAGAAAAAATGCAGATGTAGATGCAGATATTGGCACAGATGTACGTGCGGCTATTGATGTAGATGCAAAAATCGATTCACGCGCACAATCCTGTGCAGATAAATTTTCAGAAGCAAAAACGGCTGTGCGGTCGATTTTATTTTCGGTTGCCCCCAGAGCCGCTTTTTTACTTATAAAAATTGATCTTGTATTGGAACATCGATATCTGCACCGGTTTCTGCATCTGCATCAAAATCTGCATCCACATGCATGTTTTCTGCTTGTGGTGGTGCCAGCGGACTGACTCTGCACCGAAAAGCGTTACCACTAATTTTAATACCAAATGCAGTTTTAGTACTACAGAGTGATCAAAAACACGGCAATAGGGAAAACGGCTGGTATTCAGAAAAGAAACAACCTCTTGAATTGAAACTTACAGCCATGAAAGAAATATAGCTGCCATTTGATGTGTTAAATGCCAGCTAAAACGGTCAACGCTATTAATCGCAGCGTAACAGACAATTGGTTCTTCGATTTTGTGCAGAGGCTGTGCAGAGGCTGTTCTGCGCTTTAAATGTGTTAGAATCTTTGTTAAACACTTAATTTTAAAGTTTGATGCTAAATTGAACTAATTGAACTAAATGCTGCTTCATGAATTCCCTTAAATCGGTTTACTGAGTTCGTCTGTCCTTCAGTCTGCTCGTTTCAGTAATTGTTCAGGGAAATTTATGAAAGAACAAAATTGGAACATACTTAGTAACTAAAAATGATTTTTTTGATGAAAAATATACTTAAAAAACAATGGGGTATTCAAAGGCGCGCGTTCTCACTCACGCAGCGCACTGATGCACGTTTGGCTGATGTTGCACGCGCGTCACAACTTTTTATGGCTTTAAGTTTCAGCCCAAGAGATAGCGAGCTTCAGTTTTGAATACCAACCGCACCAGCCGTTTCCCTTTTGACGTTTTTGTGATCACCCTGTACTTTCACAACGTGAAGAATGCAACTTTTTAGTGGTTTATCGGTCGTTGCAAAGTCAAAACCAACAACTCCATTTTTCACTATTAGCCGGAAATGCATACAGCAGTAGCGAACTTGGCAAAGAGTTCGCTAGGCCCCTGGGCAATAACATTTTGCTTCAACTGTTTTTATATTTTCACGATTTTACCCATTCATCCCAAGAAATATAATGAAATTTTGTTTTCACAGTCAATAATAATGAAGTCTTTTGAATACAGGCAAACGTATGTATTCGTAATAATACGTGCGCGAGTAAACAAAGTTACTCAGGATCTAGCAAAAAATCCTGAGCCTTCGGTCTAATCATAACGTTTATTCTCACAATTGAACACTACTGTATGTCGAAAATACGCGTTTTCATTCATTTCAAACATTTTCTATACCCCCTAGCATTTCATGGTACCCCGTGCTAATTTCACTGCAGCTGAGCCACATGCAACGAGAAAAAGTATCGAACTTTGTGCTTTGTGAACTGCATTTTCATCGAATAAGTGTTTTTCAACGCTTTCTGAGTTACTGTACAAGTTACGCCACAATAAGAAGCACAAATTTCAACGAAAAGAAAAAAAATTGGAACAAAATCTATAATACTAACATGCCGAAGTCCAAATGTATTGTATGTCCAAGTCCAAATAAACTGTGTGCTTTTCGTGTCCATGTGTATTTTTTTACTAAAGTGGTGCTTAGCTCACTTGGACGTAGTCCCACCCAGGTGCACTAGAATCTGGCCAGGTTTGACTGAAATCTGAGATTTGCACGAACAAATCCATGCTTGACCACGCAGCTAAAAAACACGTATGCGATGTGCCTAATGAAACAAATCCTGTTTTTATATTTTTTTCATCTTTTTGAAATAAAAACGAATAAAAGCATTATTGGCGCAGTTCACCCAGCGTTGTGACTGTGTATGCGTATGCCCGTGGGCTTGCAGCAGCTCTCAACGGCAGTTTGCAACATGCTTAGCAAAACGAAAAATATGACACCTTTGCTTTTTTGTTTTAACGGCTTATTTTCATGGATTACTTTGCATGTGAGTGTCTTTCCTCGAACGCCATTTGATGTTATTCTCATTTTAGCGGACAGCGACACACCATCCACCAATATCTGTTTTCGTTGTTAAAGATGTGAAGAATTCAGTTTAACTGGATGCAATTTACAAATAAATGAGAAAGTGACTTAGTGTATATATGATTAGCATTCGCTACAACTGGTAGAGACTGGAAACTGCAACAAACACATGTGATGGAACACTGTTGAAATGCAAGCGAAACTTTCATCATGCGGCAAAACTCGAGCACTGGCTTGCTGGTGCCTGTTTGTGGTTGCTGTCAATGAGCCAGCACTATGGCAGTCGTCAGACTGCGCTCACGGGTGTTTTGATTGGCGTTGCGTGACCGAGCACAATGGCACGCGGCCACACCCAACCGAACGCGATTTGCGGCGGCGTTAAATTTGGTGGCTGCCATGCCATGCGCTGCTCAGCAGGCTTCGCTGGCTGGCCCTGCCATTAAACTGGTATACCGTAAAGTCTTGCATATAAGGTCTCCTTATATAAATTTGAAAATCAAAAGCTTCTGAAAAACGTGGAATTTCGTGTGACAATCTTATAAGTGGGAGAAGGTCTTATAAAGCGAACATTAGGAATTCCGGGCCTTATAAACGGGGTAGGTTTTTGACCAAGTCAAAATTTTGAATTTTTTTGTTTCCCGCCGTGTGACACTCCGCCCACTTTTGGGTGGGGGTCTTATAAGTGGGAGGAACCTTATATGCAAGACTTTACGGTATGCTTGATAAGTTGATGCGACACGAAACCGGGCTGTTTACTGGCTCTCCTGACTTTTAATTTTAACCCACTTTCTGTTAAAAGTTCATGTCAGATTTTCGTCACAGAGGGTGATGTTACCTTCTGTGTTTACAGCAGCGTTTTCCTCACCTGAAAAAATCAACAAAGTTTTCATCTGAAAAGCTGTCAATAAATACTGACCATGAAACATGCAAATCAACACCGTGGCGCGAACCACGGCTGATTATAATTAAAAATTAAAACTACTTTTGTCGCGCTGGTTTCTCATTAAGCGCAGAAGCATAATTATATTGCATTCACTGAGAATTACTGCGCGACACACGTTTTATGGAGTCAAGTCGATCAAGGATTATGAGTACACTTGCTGTTAAAGAACTGTATTTAAGACTTTTGCAGTTTGAATGCTTGCCATCGTTGGCTTTGTTCTTGTTGAGGCATACAATTTGGATAACACCGACGGTCAATTTGAGTAATGTCCATTGTGCCTGCGTACAATTTAGTTCCAGCGTGCAGTGATTGCGTCATGTATTCAACCCTTTTATGTGTGTAAATCATGCACAAAGGTGTAACACATGTAAATAACATATGTATCGTTTTTTTGTTTGGCCCGGTTTTTCTTATGTGGCGCCTGCAGCAGCACTCAAGATTTTCTGAAAAACCCATGCAGATTCAACTAACGCTGAACACTGTCACGGTATAGCATGCGATTCAGCCACTTTTGTTGTTATCATGATTGTCAGCTGATAAGCTGCAAACTTTTTAAACCGATTACATTGATCCAGCTAGAATCTAGCGTGCGGAACTTTTGAAATGTTACGTAAAAAATTGTCTCTTATATGATCTCGAACCATGCCTCCATGCGGTGCAGGCTGCAGCTGCTGTCGCACGACGCATGCGGCTGCAAAACGGTGTAGCATGCCAGCAACACGACGCTTACACTATAATTTCGGACAACTTTGGACATTTGGAAATTTCATACAGATTTGTTGCTAGAAACTGCAAGCGACAACAAAAACGATGAACAACGGCAGCGACTGCGTCGAGATGAATGCGTTCATGCGTGCGCATTCGAGGAGTGTCGACCACACGCAGTGGTGGTCGGTGCGGCTGCTCTTTGGCACGTTGTATGCGGGCATCTTTGTCGCTGGCGCATTGCTCAATTGCACTGTCATCGTGTCCATTGTGCGACACAAAACCTACACAAACTCACAGGTAAAGCCCAACAGCAACAAATGAAACTTCGAACAACTCAAAAGTTGCATCATTGGCGCTGATTGCTTGTTATTGCCGCTAAAATTCAAGAAGAATCTACCGTTCCCACAACCACCCACTATTGTTTTTCTTGCAAATGATTAATAAAAGTCATGTTTTGTGTTTGCTCAGAACATCTTCCTGCTGAATCTGATGGCGTCTGACATGCTGCTCTGGGCGACGTCTGTGCCAATTTCCTCCGTGACCTACTTTATCAAACAGTGGGTGTTCGGCACCGTCACGTGCCATTTGCTGCCCCTCTGTCAGTCGGTTGCTGTCATGGTCGGTGAAAGTGACTGTCTGCTAGCGCGATCTTCAGTGAACTTTGTCAATTCAATTTGCCAACGAAGCGGCCTTTCAACTTCAGGTGACCGCGTGGTCGCTTGCATTGATTGCACTCGATCGTTACGCGCACATCGGCAACCACGCCCGTGAGCCGCTGCGTCCGATGTGGGCGTTGCTTGCGACCGCGCTCATTTGGACCATCAGCCTTGTCATCAACGTGCCGTATGCAAGGTGCTGCGTCGCTTCACTTGATCGTCAGCAAACCACTGTATTTGCCACTCAAAACCAGTTTTCAGATCCATGCTGTTGCGGGAAGGCGCCGAGTTTCAGATTCACTTCTGCGGTTACTATTGCGTTGAGGACTGGCAGACGCTGTGGATAAAACAGGTCAATTTGAACAGCAATTGCACTTTGCACACTGCCGCAAAACTTGACCATGAACACTGTGAGCACTTAGCAACGCACATTGCAGATCTACGGCTCAGCGGTGACCTGTCTTCAGTTTGTGATTCCGGCCGTGGTGATCAGCGTGTGCTACTGGCACATCCATCGTGTCGTCAGTCGCACCATGATCGGCAACGGTCACCGATTCGCGGGCGCACTCTCGCAGCAGCAGCGCGTCAGCGCTGAGAAACGAAAAAGTCGCGTTAATCATATTCTGAGTGCGATTGCGGCCACGTTCATACTCAGCTGGCTGCCGCTGACTGTCAACAACATACTCATGGACTTCAGTGCGTTTGCGTGCAAGTTGATTGATGGGTTGCATTTTGATGGACTGATGACACTATGGCGCTACTTATTTGAATACTAAAACTACTAAAACCGCCTTCACGCGTGTGGAACAACATAATAAACGCGTTTCAGTGGCTAAATTAGTGATCCATTTTGAGAGTGACCAGGTGGTACTGTACACGTAGAAATTGTCAACCACTTAACGTGTGTCACTGTTGCAGACTTACGACCGAGCTGGATAGCGACGAACATCTTTCTGACGAATCTGATCACGCACTGCGCCGCAGCCGGCAGCATCGTCTGGAACCCGCTGTTCATCTATCTACTGACCCTGCAACGCTCCTCCTCCTCATCCACGATCACCACCTCAGTGGCGTTCAAAAGTGGCACCACCGTGAAACGAAAGAGCGCCAACGTGAAGGCGCACTCGGTCTACATGCAGCCAACCAGGCGACAGATGTACAGAAAGACGGTGCTCGGGCGCGAGAGGTCGCGCAGCTTGCGTGGTCGCGAGGTCGACGCAGCGGCGGCCATAAAGCAACGCTTGAACACGATCGCCACCGATGGGCAGCAGCAGAGCTACGACGAACAAACGCAGCCAATCAAGTTGCTCGAAGTGAAACAACCATCGCCTTGCAACGGCTCATACACCGAGCATCTTTGTGATCATAACGGTCGTCTCCAGAGTGAGTTGCCATCGCCAACGCTTGCTGTGAAAATCGAAGCGGACAAAATCCGAAGGCACACCGACAGTGATTTGCCTCGTTTGATCACTGGCGAACCTGAGGAGGACAGCAGCATCGAGTCACCGATTGGTGATTCACGACTGTGATGATTGGTTGCACGTTGCACACGCAATGTATGTCTGTACAAACCATGTCCGTTGTTGCATCATCACTTTGCGAGCATTTGCTTGTATCGGTGAGAGGCGAGGCGCCGCAGCGAACTCCCACAGTATTCATTTGTTTGAATTGAACACGCTGATTTGTTTTTGTTAATTGATGATTGAACGATAAGACAGCAACTACAAATGTATAACTTGAATACCTATTTTCTGAACTATACCTAAACTTGGGCTGACATAGGAGCCTGGGCCTGAGCATTTGATGTGAAAAATTTGATGCCATTTTTAACGCCCTGTTAGTATTGATGCACTGCTTCGATCTGGGTTTAAATCAACCGGTGATTGCGAGGAAGTACATTGCGATGGTTTTTGGATTGTCAGCGGCTTTAAGAACCGAACTGCAGTCGCTTGTTGGGTGCATCTTCGGGATGCCGTTATCGGCTGGCATCAGTTTTGCAGTGCAGCAAATCGATCCTTCAAAAAATGGGCGCTAATGAGCAGACTGATGATGACACAAAATGAAAGAGATTTAAAAATTAATATTTCACTGGACATGATGCACAAATTAGCGGATATGCCTTTATTTAGTTATAGTTTTAGTCGATACAATCCGCCCTCGAGTTTGAAAAAATACTCCAACAACATTTTTAAAACGATGTACAAATATTAAGCGAGTCGCATAACAAAAATGTTGTTGCAATAAACAAAACCGGTTCCACGTCTGGTGTCGTTTGGTCAGCTGTAGAATGCAACACAACGTAAGTTTGAATACTCTGAATTTGAGTGTGTTTATATTTGGGTATGGACAGCAATACACATTTTTTACGACCCAAGAGACCAAAAAACTATACATGAATAGTGCACTATTTATTGGACCTTAAATAAAAAGTCACAATAAAGACGAAAACCACGCCGGAGACGACATTTTTCTGGTGTTGGCCATTATTACCCCGGAAAAATTCCATCTTTTCGAAAAGCTCGTCTTCACAGAAAGAATTTTCGCGCATAGTTAAGCAGTTTTTTGTTCCTTTGGCTGAAAAATCGTCCAGCAAATTGTGGGTAATAAATTTTATTATTTACTAGCAGTTTACCCGTGCCTACGGCCCGGGTAAGAAATGTTTGCGGTTTTGTTAACAGCAAGGTGTGCACCCGCGGATTTATCGACATTTATTTGCTTCTGTTTTCCTGAAACGGGAAACGTGTTGATTTTTTAACCAAGGCTTTCATGCGTTTAAATTCGTTGATACCGTTTGTTGTTTGGGGCAAGCGTTCTTCTTTTACTTTTATTTTGAGAACCCGCTCGTTTTTTAAAAGTGCTTTTAAAAATTTTTTCTGAACTAATTGAATTTGCTGCTTCCGTTTGTTCTCGGTTAGTAAAGTTAAACTCGGTTAAAGGCAAGTCGTTCCCGTTAGATTTTTTCTGGTTGACTGAAATTGTTCAAACGTGACTTGATTGTTTGACAATTTCATTTTTCAAAGTCGCTAAGTTTCACCCAAAGAGGCCCGTTTGTTTTTTATTTTACAGAACTGGCCGGAATCAATACCCGTTTATTTGCACAATCCCATTTGTGTTTTTTATAGTAAGCCCGCTTTTGCACAAAATGTTTTTTTAAACAATATGATTTCAGTTTCTGCTGCTATTTTAAAGTTGCAAATTTGTTCACCACCATTTTGCTTTTTGAAAGTCACAGAATTTTAGTTAAAATCTTGTAAAAACTGCTGTTTGTTTGGTGCTCTCACAATCGATCTTTATGACCTGTTTCATTTTGTGACTTGATTATTTAAAATTTTCAGTTATCAAAGTCGCTAAGTTTGACCCAAAGAGGCCCGTTTATTTTTTATTTTACTGAACTGGCCGGAATCGATACCCGTTTGATTGCACAACCCCATTTGTTTTTTTATAGTGAACCCGCTTTTTGCACAAAAATGTTTAAAAAAATGATTCCAGTTTCTGCGGTTTCAAAATTGCAAATTTGTGTTCACAAATTTGCTTTTTGAAAGTCACAGAATTTTAGTTAAAATTTTGTAAAAACTGCTGCTTGTTTAGTGCTCTCACAATCGATCTTAATGACCTGTTTCATTTTGCTTTGATTGAATGTTCCGCATCAATGTTACCCGTGTATTTGGTTCAGAAAATATGGGATTCGATTATTATTCACAGGAAAACCACTTTTGTGTGAAAAAAATTCAAAAGCCGATTTCGTTTCTGTTGGTTTGTCAAAGTCGCAAATTCGTTTTATTGGGAGACCCGTTTTTCCAATTCTTGCTGTCGATCATAATCGGATGTGCCGTCCATTCTGTGAGATGATGGCTACTTTGGAGCAATTCGTTCCCGCATATTATAATCTCATCTTTTTACATCACCACCAACCAACCTGACCATTGCGACGTGACGTTGAGGAAAGAACTGAACGAATCATGATGACTCGTTGTTGAAAACCGAAAGAGAGAAAATGATTCGCATAGAAAAAATTGTTAAAAAGTGACAGCAACATTTTGATTTCGCTACCTTAAATAGCAAAAAGTTGGACAGACAGACAGACGGACAGACAAAGTATTATTTTAGTATAGTAGACTAGCCAATTGACCCGAGCTTATGTGGCTTAATCAATGCCAAGCCGTTTTGGTGAAGTGGCATTGACTTAGAAAGAAAAAAACAATAACGTTTACTGATAAATAACCCTGAAGAAAATTTACCTTGTGCTGCCGTGAAGCCGCCTACAATACAATATTTTTTAATGAATTTAAATAAATAAAAAATTCGAAGTTTATGATTTTGCTATTTTTACCCGTTCACCGTAACCTAAGGCAAGCCTTTTTGTAGGTGAAGTAAAATTGAATAAAAAATGTAAAAATTAACGTTTTTTTCAATTACCCGGTTTAAAATCTAATGCTTCTTTTACCCGTTTACCGTAACATAAGCGAGGCCTTTTCTGTAAAGTGAAAATTCGAAGTTTATGATTTTGCTATTTTTACCCGTTCACCCCAACCTAAGTCAAGCCTTTTTGTAAGTGAAGTAAGATCGAATAAAAAGTATAAAAATTAACGTTTTTTTCAATTACCCGTTTTAAAAAGCTAAAGCTTCTTTTACCCGTTTACCCTGACATAAGCGAAGCCTTTTTTGTAAAGTGAAAATGCGAAATTTATGATTTTGCTATTTTTACCCGTTCACCCTAACCTAAGTCAAGCCTTTTTGTAAGTGAAGTAAGATCGATTTTATCCGTTTACCTAAGCCAAGCCTTTTTTGTAAAGTGAAAATGCTAAGTTTATGATTTTGCTATTTTTACCCGTTCACCCTAACCTAAGTCAAGCCTTTTTGTAAGTGAAGTAAGATCGAATAAAAAGTATAAAAATTAACGTTTTTTTTCAATTACCCGTTTTAAAAAAGCGAATGCTTTTTTTGCCCGTTTACCTTAACATAAGTCAGGCCTTTTTTGCAAAGTGAAAATGCGAAGTTTATGATTTTGCTATTTTTACCCGTTCACCCTAACTTAAGTCAAGCCATTTTGTAAATTAAAAAAATTATAAAAATTTTTTTTTTCCTTTCTTAAACTAATCTTATTTTTCCCTTTCCCTCCCCCACCTCCTTTCTTTAATATACAAAAAAAAATTTTTTTTTTTTTTTTTTCCCTTCCTTTTTTTCCCCCCCCACTCCACCCCCCCCCCTCGGTATTATCCCCCGCCCCAATAATTACTTTTTTTCTCCGTTTGTTTTTTTCTCCCCCCCCCCCCCCCGGTGGCGCCCCCCCCCCCCCCCCCCTATTATCCCTTTCTTTCTTTCTTAGCGCCCTTTTACAATTCTTTTTTTTATAAAAATAATTAATTGGTGAGTTTCTTAAATGGCAAAAATAACAAAAAAATGGGCGCCAATTCAAAAGTGTGACGGACAGACAGACAGACAGACAAATTGTAAATTTAGTAGTAGTAGATTCAGTAGTGATGAGGAAGAATCTCATCATTCGGAATTTGCAGGATTTTTGGTTTCTCTGACCTCATCAAGCGACTAGCCAGGCCACGTTGCACTTTGTTTTCTTTCTGCATTATTTTTCACTGTGCATTTTATCATTTTGACTCTTTCATCGGCACAATGTGTTGCTCCTCCTGTTCCACTGCTTTTTGTTCATTGACAAAGGGCGCCAAAGGTGGGAGTGTGAGTATGAGTGCGCTGCGGCGGAAGCACATCAAAAGCACACACGTGCACAGCACCTAGACATTTATGGCGATACCCAATATCAAAAGATACAACAAAACAACTGTGAACCACAGCAGCAAATCTTCAGGGGAGAAAGCCGGTTGGCGCTGTCCCCCCAGCCCAGGAGAGCAGCTGACTGCTGCTTTTTACAACTGAGCTTCAACGTGCAGCAAGTGATCGTCTGCGTGCCTGTGGTTTGCGGCATGTGCACGCTGAAGCATAGTAGATTATTGATCGCACAATGCACGCACACGCATGCCGCTGAAAGCGTTTGCCAGACAAAATACCGCGCTCTGGAAAGCTCCAGCGATACAGAAATGTGCGCCTGTGTGAGCGTGGGCCTCTGGACGGAAAAATCTTGAACTGTGCAAAAACTCAATGGCAGACATTATTGGTGCGCTTGCTAAATATTTGACGCATTGTCACCCATTTTTATGCGCTTCCGTGTTGTCGCGAGCGTGCGGGCTTTGACAATTTCTTTTGCTGATCAGGTCCGCTGCTGCACATAGGGCTGCTTGCCAGTTGCGGTTGCTGCAGTCAAACATCCAAATTGCGCGGTAAAGTGAGCCAATAAGCATGCGCTGTTCAAAAAAGCGGCCAATCAGCATGTGCTTATTCGAGAACTAACGTGACGCGATTGACTGTCAGCATTGGTCAGTGGTCTTTCAGTTGCTATCATAATCGAGAAATCCACACCGTGCCGCAGTTTTGAACATAATTTCAGACCAGATGTATTACTCACACCGTTTACCTTGGCAAGTTTGTCAAAACATAGAACGAGTAACTTGATAAACTGTTGAAATATGTTCACTTGAAGAACATAAGCTGAATGCAGCTGATCCAAGCATTATGAGTGGCCATTGTGAACGTTTTTGACAGACACTCACTTTCACTTCGCACGCATATTTACAACTGTGCGTTCATCATCTTACACACATTTGAGTTGCTTTGCCGTATAACGTCCGTTTACTTTGCTTTCGCTCAGTTCATACTTCACACCCGTTTTTACGCTGAACACTAGTTGCTCTCAAATGTCTGCGTGTCTCGCAATTGCAGTTGCTTTATTGGCCATGAAGGTTACAGATTTTTTATGTCACGTGACGTCACGTATGTCACCATTTTCAGCCACCTACAATTACGCGACATTTCCAGAGTTATAAAGAAAACCTGGGCAACGGAAACAGACAGTTCCACTGAAAAACCAACACAATTTGTTTTTGCTTCAAAAGCGTTGTAAACGTGAAACAGAAGAGAGACGGAATTTTACCGCACTGAAATGAGCACACGCAAATTTGTGCTTCCAAAACTGCACATGGTTGAAGAAATGCACAGCAGCTACTACTGCGAAGAGCTGGAAATTCGTCGTGCCACCAAAGAGCTCAAAGGTTGGTCGCAATTTCTGGGTGGGGAGTTGTTATTTGTTTTATTTTTAGCGGTTTGGAACGCTGCGGCTGAGTGGTTGTTGTGGTTACGTTTTTTTGTGCCTGAGTGAAATGTGTTTTTTTAAATGATTTCTGAACTGCGGTTGAAAGTGGACACAGAAAAATTGCATGACTCACACACGATATGGTACAGCTTTGCTTAATTTCATTTCAGTAGTATAACTAATTAAAAAATATCAGTTGAAAAAACACGCTTTTGATGATGATATTTTGATAAACTGCTTGCTAACGGTTATAAACGTTTTATCGTTTTTTAAAGAAAAACTGTAATGACAACAAACTGTATTATCACAGTGGTTAGCATAATGATCTTGGCCGGTTGCATTATTTGCGTCGAACACGATAATGACTTTATAACAAAAATTGAAATAACCAGTTTGAAAAGATAAGCAAAAGAACCACTGCACGCACAGTCACAATTTTCACAAAAACGTTTCATTCTTCATATCACTTTCAACATGTGCTTGTCAATTTCAGGCATTTTCTGATTTGCCACACGCATGAAAAACGGTTTTTCCCAGACGTTTCTTGATTTGAAATGGAAACCAGTCAAGTTTTTAGTGTGCCCGTTAAAAACCGTTTTTACTGTTGCAGTAACTGAAATTAGATTTTTGCAAACCAAAATAAACCTTCGAAGAAAAACGTGTTGTTCGTTGATGACACCTTTACTCGTAAACATCTTGTAAACCTGCAGTTTTTCAAACTTCACACCGTAAAATAGCAAAAAAACCAATCATAAAAGTCAAAAATAGTGTCCCCAGCGGCTAACAACAAGAAGTGACATTGAAGTGAAGAAGTTTGTCAAAAACAAGCGAGAAAAAGTTTTATTGACATCCAGTTTTCTTTTCTGTGTAGTTTGTCCGTAAATTGCTGTTTCATTTCATAAATCGATTGCCAACTCCTAATTTTTCTCATCGGTGCAACACGCAACGGCCACTGGTCAGTGGTCACAACATCACTTGACAATTTTCCCGAGTATACTGAACGTAATTTTGGTATCTATACACTTTTATCAGCGACATTGATATGAAGATATTTGTGTCATATGGACGTGCAACCCAAAGAGTGCGACCAGAGTAGTGTCCTGAAGTGACCAACGAGTATATCTGTTGCTGCTGATGTTCTTGTTCCGGATGACCAACATCAACATTTTCTATTATTGCACCGTGTTTTATCGCGGTTTATCATCGAACATGCGTGTCGAAATTATGTCACATTAAAAGTGGTCGGCCAACAAAACTTCTGGTTTATTTTTGCAGCTTTTTGGCTGAATTTGGATATTATTTCTTTCTGAACGACGACCTTTTCGTCAATCTTCTGTTTTGTTGGAAGAAAACCAACGAAGTTTATTATGAAAAAAACTGGTGACAGCTCATGTGACCGAAAATCAGTGTCTGCCATGCGAAGACACAAACGACGAAACAGTTTACACCAATACTAGAAATATAAACTGTTTTTGCGACGACAACTTTATTTTCATCGACTAGTTTTCTGTTTCCTTGCGATCGAAACAGCGAAATTCAGCAAAGTTTAAACAATAAAAATGGCGTCAAGACGAACACTAATCAGCCTGCCAGTGACACCAGGCCGTGATTCAGATGAGAACATCTCACAGCGGTCGTTCTCTATTTTTGCGGAGTACGAAGCAACAGTGGGACACAGAAGAGGTGAGAACACCACAACAAGTTTTCACTGATTTCAGTTTTTTGGGGTTTCTTTACAAAATTGTTCAGATTTTGCCACTCGGAAGAAAATTAATGGACCATGTTTTTCTCGAGTTCTGTCGCAAGAAAAATTGCGTGATTGACTGGTCAGCAAGTAAAGCAGCAGCGATTGCGCACATTTCAATTCGCATTGCGAGTTTTCTGTTTTGACAATTTTACTTTCACTTTGAACAAAAAAGGTGCAGATTGAAGACGGTTAGTAAAAAAAAACAGCTTGATGCAAGACAAACTGCTACAAAACAAAGACTGCAGTCGTGTCCGTGTGTCCGTTCAAAATAATTTGAAAGAATGACGAAAAAAGTCGGCGCCTTTCGAGTGTCGTTTTGATTTGCGTATAATTTTGGCTCGTTCCGAACAAAAAAATGACGACCAATAATGTTTTTATGCTGCTGTTTCGGCTGTTCATGTTGTGGAAAATCGCTGATGTAAAATGTTGAAAAGTGTGTTATAGTAGGAAATTATACATAAACAACTAGGGGCAGAGGCATTGTTACTCTGTCTGACCGTCTGCGTGTGCTCAACACCAGGCACAGGGAGCGGCGTCCGACAAAATTGGGGGTAACAAAAATTTTATTTTGTTGGGTTGTTTTGAAGATGCAGGGTTATTTTTAGAAACCATAAAATTCAATTTTGGTCGAGACTTTTCACTCATTCAAACTCTGTTTCCTTTAAGTTGGTTCCATTATTCCATTCAGCTCTCCCCCCTCCCCCTCCCCCCCCCCGCCATTTTCTCCTGACTGAAACGCCTCAACCAATGGTGGGTGTGCACAGCTGGCCGCTGGATTTTATGCCGACATGCAGCTTTGTGTATTTTACAACCAACCTCTCTGTCACTATCGCTTGTTTCTGTTGCTTGATCGCACAAAACATGTGAACTGTGCAGTGTTGTCGGTGTATCTGTGCTTGTAGCAAAATCGTGAATTTTTGCACAAAGAGCAATTGCAGCGAGCGTTTCTGCTGTGCCCGTCTGTGATTCGTGTTACCGACCATTCAGTCTGTCTCCGATTGACACTGTGCGTTTGCTTGTTATGCCGGTACAGATGTTTAGTTTAATTCCAAAAATTTGTACAAGTTGCAAAAATCACCCCAAACAGCAAAATTTTCAAGATTTTCTTTGAGAAGCTTAGCATTTGTGGGCCAGTTGCTTTTTTTGCGGATGTCATTTG
Organism: Theristus sp. LFF4_11; assembly: GCA_030248135.1. Lineage (NCBI taxonomy): Eukaryota > Metazoa > Nematoda > Chromadorea > Monhysterida > Xyalidae > Theristus > Theristus sp. LFF4_11. The sequence continues at coordinate 11,436 of JASANC010001199.1, read as the reverse complement.
TGCGTTGACCAATGATCTGTCAACTCAACCAGCGGCTCGACACGTTTCAACAAAAACTGCCACTGTTTGCGGCACTTTTTTGGGGCGGCAATAAAAAGAGAACCGTCTCAACTTTGGTGTTGCTCCAACGTGCACAGTTTCTTCTTAGTTTACTTCTCAAATTGTGTGTCACCAACCAAACACGCTTTTGAAACGTGGTTTTTTATTGTCGCTGAAGAGGGCAGTAAACAATTTTACGCTCTCTCTTGCTGGTTCTCTGTTTTCAGTGCGTTTCAAAAACAGTAAAACAGCACAACAAGCACAAAGTGAGCTTGTTTGAACTTTTTTTGGTCTGAAAACTGCTCTGAAAACGTGGTCCCATTCAGTTAAGAAATCAAAAACACCAGCCACACCACAGGACTCGGCTTGCTAGAATCACTGGAAAACATTCAAATGCGTCATGAAACTGCGCGCTGGCCATTGCGCGCCTGTTTTTTCCCTCAAAGTCAGTTTATTGCGACGCAATCTGTTTTTTCATCTCGATGACGCCATGCATCCATGTTCTTTTTGACAGCTTCGGCTGATTTTACATAAATTTTCGCCGGAATAAACCCAAAAGAAAAACGGACATGAAGGGATTTTTTTGCGTTTCTCACAGCGAGCATTGCCACGAGTCGGCCGCAATGAAAACCGTCACAAAAATGCCAATACCGGCGCTCATGAAAAGGCCAGCGAGGAAGACAGAATTAGGCGTCGGCTAAATGTTTATGAGCGCACACATGAGTATTTCTAGTTCCGGTTTGTTGGTGCGCTGTGGTGAGTTGCGTGGCTACAAGCGCTGGTGTGTCCATAGCTATGGCTAAGAGGCACGTCGCTGGCTACACAGTGCCAAGTGCATAAGGTGCCTCTTGGCCGTGTAATGTTTCTCGGAACATGAGAGAGGAATGAACATTTCTCTTTCCCGACACACACCCACCCACCCATTTCATGTGCGTGCTTGTTTGAGACGCTTCAAGCTTCGCCTATATTGCTAAAGACAGACAGACACAGCTGGCTTGTGCTGTGCGCCAACGCACATTGCTGCTGTTGAATAGCATCAGTGTGTAGTTGTTGGTTTTGCATGACGCAAACAGCGTTCCCGGCTCCACAAACATTCTACAGTCACAGTGGTGTTTCCGTTTTGTTTATTCATTCATATAATTAAAGTGAGCTGTTGTTCTGCTGTTTTTTTTGCATTGTGCCATCAGATCAAATACTGTTTTTGAGTTTCTCGCGCATACTTTAACTTTTGTAAATCGTTTCCCGTTAATCTCCAAACATTTATCGAAGAAGAGATCAAACCAAACAGCCTTCGGGCCTGCGCCCCGTTACTTTCTTAAAATCAATTGACTGACGTTTCTGTTTTCTTTCAGCTTTATTGCGATACGAAACACAAAACATAACAGACGCCCTAAGCTTATCATCGACCATAATCCCGCTGTTTTGCACCTAGACAAAAACAATGTAGTGTAGAATTACACGGACAACTTTCCTTTTTGAATGAACTTCATCCGACACCGAGATTGAAAAGTTTGCTGCCACTGAGCGATTCAATCAGTGAGGAAAAAATGGCCGCGTTATTTCGCCGGTTAGCGAATCGCCACAACGCGCCATCGCCAGGCAGCAGCAACGATGGACAGGACGCGCAGAGCGCTGCAAGCAGTGAGACCGATGAATTCGCGATGAAAATGGATGCGAAAACACGTACGTTCGGCAACGAGCATTTTGTTAACCGGCAGAAAGTGTCACGAATTCGTTGCAAGGGTGCGAGGGTGCTTTACAATCGAGCGTTAATTGCAACTTGACAGCTATATTCCAGTGAGCTTCTGTTAAAAATTATGAAAATCGCGATGACTATATTCCTGATGGGTAGGGTCAGGGAGGACAAAATTCAGTTCACGTGAATTGAACACGTTGTCCATGACGGTCAAAGAGCGGCAAAACCACTTCCTGATGCCAGAATGTTTAGTGTGATTGTTTTGATATTTACAAAAAAATGTTATCAAGTTATACATTATAATTAACAGCCAACCGGAAATTTAAAAAATACCTCTCTCGGTTGAAGTGAACGAGCATTTCTGTGAACGAGAACCATCAATGATCCATCGATTTGAGCTTGTATTCTTTCTACTGGTCGTGCGTGCCCCTGTGCTATTGAAATAGCCGTCCCAGTTTTCATTTTCTGTGGGGCCCAGAGGCACCGGAAATTGGACCACCCTCATATGTGTGACGTTTTAAAAGGCAATTATACCAAATTTGGAAACACAACAATGCATATTGTGATTCGGGAACGGAACGGGTATTGATTAAAGCACGGACGATTGCTCTGAAGTGAGATTATTATCAAGTTTATTCAACGATTTCAGCGTTATGTTGTTGCTTCTTTCTAATTTTTCTCTTCTGACCGTAAAAAAAAGAAAACATGTGTGTAGTTTGAATTGTGTTGATGTTTATAACATGCATTGAAATTGAAATATCCAGGTCCGCGAAAATTCACATTCGCAATTTTAAACAAATGTTCACGCCACAGACAGCGCGGAGTCAAATTGCACGCATGTTGACAGTGTGTCGTGTGTGTGTGTTTGAACATTCAACCGCAGTTCGGCTCGCTAATAACGTTATTATGTTTTGAAATGTCAAAATATTGGGATAAGCGATTGTGTTGTTGGCAAATATAAAAATGTGCGCCCATTAAAAACATTGTGTTTCAGCTACAGCTTTGAAACGACATGAAATGAAAGCATACCGTGTGCGTGTGGCCTATGGTTGACAGTGAGAGTGCATGTCTGCATCGATTCAAGCTTTACGCACACACCACTGAACACCTATGTCTGCAAGACACGTTGCTCATAAAGTAAAATGGCCTCAAGTGATTTTGCTCTTCAATCGTTAGTGACACAATTGCCGAAAACGGATTTTTGATGTTTCAGTCAAACAAACTTTTAATTGCTTTGTGAAGCACGCTGATTGGGCTGCACCGTGATACAAACACCGCGAAGCCGCAAGCACCAACAGACTTAGCACCATATTGCGTGTGCTCATTTTCGACCGCTGGCAGCAAGCACACACAAGCTAATGATGTGTTGTTGTACATGCAATGCTATTGCACGAAGCCACAGCTACTAGTGGCCTTTTACGGTGCAAATGCGTAGGATACGAGACACGTGCCTTGGAAAATACAAGCGCTCACACGACACATGAGTGTTCAGCTGAGCCTCTAAGCTGCCGCCGCTGTTGTTGCTGCGTCTTTTCCGATTTCGCAGTCTGCTGGCCTGTTGCGCGCGCTCAAGAGTTTCGCGCAACTTCGGTGCTGGTTTGGAACCCGGAGCTTTGTTGCTGTATAGTTTAGTACTATGATTGTGTGTGTATGTGCGTTTGTAGAGCAGTCAGCTGTTATGACGAACGATAAGCCCACGATTATGTAATACGACCAAATTGCTTTTTCGTTCTACTGTGATCTCGCTGGCGTGATAAAAAAATCGTTTCGTGTTTACTGCAGCGCGTTTTTTCTTCTCATGTTGGTTCACTTGAAGATTGACAGAAAATTGTGAGAAGTTTCTTTTGAGACTATAGCCACTACACTTGATTTCTTCCTTTTAGTTTTTTTGGATACGACCGACCAGTCACATTACTTTGTCATTTTAAAAGTGTTATTACCGGTAGCATGTTTTCAAGCTTACCACCCATCGCTGATAAATAGTTGTGCCCTTTTTTCATATTTTTTTACTTTTGAGTGAATGAATGATAGTCAGAGAAACACACCGATTTCAAGATCACACGTATCACGAATTCAATGGCTAAATTGAGTTTTCACTCTTACAGTAAAAAGACATTTCAAGGTTGACATGTTTATTTTTGGGTATATTATGTTCAATGTCGTGACGCGCGTTCATAAAACATGTGAGAAACTTCTTGTAAAAAACCGTCAACTACAATGTAGGTGTTAGTGCCGTCTTTTAGCAGGCTATATTTGACTGGAAAAGAACTACGTAAAAAATTTATGATCCACAGTTTTATTTTTCAATCGTTTTCACGTCGTTTGCTTGAAAGCTGTGATTACGCGTTCAGATCTGCGCTGATGCACCATGTTTGTGAAAGAAATTGTTTTCGTCACTCCACCAAAGAAAATCGCCGGAGAACTTGCTTTGTGTACTTCAGCAAATTCGATGTTGAGAAATACTTGAACAGTTTGAGTTCAAATTTTTTTTGTCATTGCTATAACCGAATATTTATATTCAGACTGATTCTTTGTACAGTTTTATTGTAGAAAACTGACTGGAATAGCAATCGTAGCTTTATCCCTTATAACAACTGTTCTTCGCGAACATTCCATGTAATAAGCAGTGAAACTATTGAACGCCATGAGTACGAAACGTAAGTGGATGGACGATTCGGCTGCTGTCACCAAGAAACAGAAATCGTCAAGAAAATCGAAGTGTTTTTGTTGTTTCGGAATGAGACCGAAACGGAAAGGTAAGCCGATTTTACAAAATTGAAAAATTGAAAAATTGAGATTCGTTCATGGCAAGAAAATATCCATGTTGCTTGTAATCGTAACTCATGCTCAAAAGATTTGTTTGCTCAAAAGATTTCCAGTCTTCTACAACTGCGAGGGACTGAAATCTGCTTCATTGGCCCTTTACGACAGATTTCATATATGTTATCAGTCTTCACGCTCAATCGTTGCAGTAAAAATTGTCAAAAACCGTGTGAGTTTGATGGCCTGATAGCAAGGCCCAGAGATGGTTAGATTCCCGGGTGGCCGTTTTGATTTTCACAGAAATGTGCGTGATTTTTGGTGTGTTCGTGCCTCACTGGAATGTGTGACAACAATTGAAAGCAAAGCACATGTGTGAAATTTAGAGCTGAATAAAATTGCCATTGTATCGGATGCGTCTGTGCCGCTTGTTGTAGATCATTTCGTACAGCTTTTCGTGATATTGTGCATCTGTGCGAAAAATGTGCAACCTCATGCATACATGCTTTCAGAATTAATGTTGATTTGATATTTGCGGTTTGTGATTATAGTAAATTTTTGCGACCCTTTTTGGTTGCGGCTGTCACATCATTTCGAGTAAGAAAGTTGCTCTTGTTTATATTATCCTAATGAGCGAAAGACGTTTGCACTTTTATGTAAACATCACGCAGGGTCAACACAGTGGCTGTGCCGTTCTATTATCGGCTCCCCCTTAGCACCTAGGTATGCGTTCTCTGCCAAAAGGTCAAAATCGGTGCGAATATCTCAACGACGTCAGGCAGCAGACATGATAATATCAGATGTCAACCACTGAACGCTAACTTTTTTTACTAATCGAGCAACAACTAACAGCGCGCGTAGTTCCCTGCCATTTATGCAAACAGATTGTCGCATTCGTTCGTGCATTTTTTCTTGCACAGAGCCCGTCTGCCCGAAGTAGCATTTTGTTGACAACCGTAAGTTAGTCTATCAATCTCAGCTATGGCTAAAACTAAAATGGTTACGCAGCTCGGTTTTGTGCCATTCGCTCCTTTTTGCTCGTTTATTTCCCGTGCCATAATCAATTTTAGTTCTTATGTCCGTCATTGGCGCAAGTTTTTTTTTTAAATTTATGATTAACAAATAAGCTGCGTCGTTCTTCCGTTTGTAAAACTGCAACCAATTTGACAAGAGATCTTTTTGTTGTTTGCTGCATTACCATTTTAGATGCTTTTTCAAACGAGATTTTTTGAATGTTTTTGCGGTTTGATTGAAATTAAAAAGTCTTCAAAATGTATCGATGGATCGGCAGATGTTCTGGGGCTTCTCTGGATGAATCTTCATGCATTTCAAGAAACTCGTTAGCGTGCTACCCTGAATCCATAGGCGTTTTTCAAGATTAATAATGTGTTCGCCACATAGAACGACAGTGACAACGGAACGAAACGAGACGAGCCACGCGGTTTGCGTTTTTATGGGCGAAAAAAGCTGCTAGCTGTTGCGTGATGAACGAACGGCCGTGAAAAATGCGCTTCTGTGACGACAACTATGGAAAAGACCAATTTCACCCCGTCGCATAAAACCGAAAAAAAGACAACAAGAGCTTCTTTGTTCTCCGTATGAGATTTAGAAAAATGCGGACCTGATTGGTTAATTGTTGCGTGGTAAACACACCGTGGTGACCGTGTAAAAATGAAGTTGAATGATGGTATTGTGCTGAGTGATGCTGCCACCCTGTATCCGTACTGGATTGTGCATCTGGTCGATCACCAGTGTATGATGCGTTGTTTTAAAAATGTGTTTAAAAACGTCTGTATTTTTGAAAACAACACTTTTTGAGTTTTATGATTGACTGACTGAATCAGAATTGTGCGCGCTGATTGGCATTTTCTAACCACAATGCCTATGGTGAAATCCCATCGAGATTTTTTGTTTTGCTTTTCAGACGAACAAGAGCGAATCCAGAAGACGACGTACACGAGATGGATGAATTCAAAATTGACGCAGGTACTGTATCACAACCAGTGCAAGCACTGTTTCTTGCGTCGTTCAAGCACTCTTTTTATGTTCGTTTGAGCCTGTCATTTTTTGCGGATCACAGAGCTCGCAGAAAAGTAAGAACGGATTGGAGTTGCAAGAAAACACCTTTAGCCTCGGGGTGCTTTTGAGTTTGATTTCAAACAAACCAGAAACATTCAATTTTCTTATTGTTTTTCTAATTCTTATTTCACAGTTTCCCATGCTCTGTATTCCGCAAAAAATGGCAGGTTTAAAGAAATATACCATCATTGGTTGTTTTGATTTGGAGTTTGTTCAATTTTTAATTTAAGCGACCAGCAGTGACGTTTTTTGCTTTCATTTTCAGCACGTTCCGCCTGGTCACATGGAAGATTTGTACGAAGACGTAAAGAGTGGCGTTTACCTGTGTTTTCTCGTTGAGGTGCTCACCGGCGAACGACTGGTTGGAGATTTCTCTTGGTTTTTATTATCTGAATGTTTCATGCTATAAACGCAACCGCATGCATCGTTAATTCTTGCAGCAAATCAACCGTGGTTCAAATTTGAAACGTGTGCATCACATTTCCAATTTGACCACCGTGATCGACTACCTCAAACGGCGTGGCGTGAGTGTTTTGTTCACTGTAAAATGCCGTGAAGACTCAAGAAAGTTCTATTTTTAACTCTAAAACAGCAGAACACCCAATTTTGCAGCTGGATCTTGTCAACAACAATCCAACGGACATTGCCGATGGCAATCCACGCATCATACTCGGCTTGATATGGCAGATCATCTTGCACTTCCAAGTGAGTGTCGGTTTTTGTTCTATTGGAAAACTCGCGAAACCTCATTTGTTTGTGCTTCCCTGCAAATTCTAATGCTTTTACAGATCGAACAAAACGCACAGCTACTCCGTGAATGGGGTTGGGACGTGGCGAGCGACATTTCGTCGAGCCACTCGAGTCTGGACATCGAGTTGGCCAGCCCCCAGGCGAGCACGTCCGCCGTCGCAGCAGCAGCCGCGCAGTCACCGTTGCCGCCGTCGCCGTCGCCGTTGCAAGCGAAGAAACTGCGTCTGTCTGCTGCGTCGCCGACCGGCAGCGAACCACGAGCGGTGACGCCAGCGAGCGCTCGGTTCAAGACCGGCGTCGAACGAATGATACTGAGATGGGTGAAAACTGAGATTGCTGAGTGAGTCCACGTGCACTTTGTGTGTGGATTTCGAAGCGAACAAACTTTGGGCAAACACGGTTCACTAGCCTTGATTCTCAAACCTTAGTTTTGCAGACCAGCTTTCGTAAAAGGGCAACGAATAAAGCGTGAAATCTTTATTAATAAAGAAACGCTTCGACTCCAACAATTGGATGTTTGAAATTTGCAACGCAAGCTAAGGATAGGCCTAAGCCAATTATCCAAGTCTAAAGTAGAGCGTTTCAAAAAGCACTTGTGAAACATTAGGTTTATCATGATCAAAATATTTTTTGATGAAAACTTGTGTGTTTAAAAAAATATTTGACTTGATAGTTTTAAAATTATCTGCTGACTGCAAATTTAAAAACAAACGAACAAAATTCAGACGCTACAATTTATCGGTGCGTGACATGGACAAAAGCTGGCGTGATGGTGTGCTGCTCAATGCACTTGTGCACCGCTGCGATCAGTCGCTGGTTGACATGCAGCAGGTCCGTCAACAGTCGCCAAGGCAGAATCTGGAACAGGCGTTTGGACTTGCTGAGAAGGTAACAAAATGAAAAAGTTCCCCGTTGATATTTTATTTTATTTTGTTCATTGATTCATTCATTGATTTTTAATATCCTGGTTTGTTCTTTGCATTTCATGTTTCCAATTTTCCAAAATACACCTTTGTTTTGCGGTTCAGCATCTTGAAATTCCCCGTCTGCTGGAGCCGTCCGACATTGACTGTGAGCGACCGGACAAGCGCTCAATTATGACGTACGTTTCACAATTCCTGAACAAAGCGCCCGCGGCTGGCCCGAAGGTAATTCAATTAAATCGAACCCAATTCAATTGAATTTTTTTGTGTTCCAGAAAAAACGAATTTTGTTGGTTTTTAATGGGTAATTTTTGTCTTGTATAGATGCGTAAAGCCGTCGGTGCAGCAGTCAATTTAGCAGATGAGGAGAAACAACGTTATGCGCAATTACACGAGTGGCTGGAGGCAGCGCTGGTTGAACTTCGCCAGGTGCCGAAGCCACTCGAGGACTTCTTCGCTGAATACCATGTTTGTCTAAAACCACAGTTTTTAATTCGGTTCCTTGTGTATTTTGATCGCTTGAAAAATGCGTGTTTCAGAAGTATTTGAGTCTTCGCGAACGTTACTTGAGCGAACGTGATGCGCACGCTTATTTCCAAAATAGAATGCGCCAAGGAACGGCGCTTGGAATTACTCGTCAACAGTGGGTTGATGTTGACAGAAAGTAAGTATGAACGGAATTTTATTTATCAAACACACGTTTGTGTGCAGTTAGTCAGTCAGTGGTTTATTTGAATTTAGTTTCAAAAAATTAAGCACGGTCCTGGTTCATACATTTGATTAGTAGACTAAATTTTAAAAATTTCAGTCTTTGACTTTCTCGTCATTGGTGCAATTTTGTTTATTTTGCCAGATGGCAGTCGGTCAGTGACGGATTAACAGAATGGAGTCATAAGCTGGAAAATCACCTGCCTGGTCGTCTGTCCGATTTGGTTCACTGGCTTGTCACGGCTGAATCGTTGCTTACCACCGGTGTTAGTCTCAAAAAGACTGAGCCTCAACAAACACTCATGTCGTTGGAAACGCTTGTCAACCGCAGTGAAGTAAGTTGGCAAAAAGTGTTGGTCTGTTTCATGTAGCTGTGTGGATTAAAAAACCCAAGGGTGTGTTCTGCATGTCTCGTTGGTGTGCCAGTTTTTTCGTGGTAAAATAGATTTCTTAGCTTTTTATCGTTTTTATTTTGTTTTTAGCAACACTTCGGCGACTACAGCAGTCAACATGCAGCGTTTTACGGTATCTATCGCGCGGGAAAAGTGGATGGAAGACGGATTCCACCGGAGTTCCTGGACCCGCTGCAAACACGTTTTCTACAAGTGCACGAGCAGTCGCCAGAGCATCTGCGTTGGCTTCGCTTTTTGTTGGCTCAGTATCGTTTGTTGGCAGAGGTCGACCGTCTGAATCGTGCGATCACTCGCTGGCAAAAGCCCACTTCCCTGCAGCATGCCGTTCAGTCGTTCAAAGAGTATGAGGTGCGAGTGGGTGCTTCTCCGTATTTTTGGTTCAGTGCAAGCACTGTAGATATTGCTGAAATCAAAACTATTATACAAGCAATGGTGTTGCCGGGTTTGAATATTTTTGTTTTAACTATGAAACACATTCTTAGTTAAGTTTAAGCCGTGAAAGAGCGCGCATCTAACATTGATTTGAAAGTTCACCGATTGCACGAAGCGCTCAAAGAAACCGGAAATGGCGTACGCAAAATGATCGTAAGTTTTCAACGCTTTCAAGTGATTCCATGATAAACAACGTTTTCACAAAAACCAATACAGGGACCGATCGACAACAAGAAGTGTTCCATGCTGACAGTGACGTGTCGCACCGTTGGCAAGCGTGCGCTGCCAGGCTACGACAGTCCCGGCGACCAGCTGACTGAGTGCAGACGTAAATGGTCTGATTACATGCAACTCTACACACCGCTGATTCAATGGGTCAACATGGCACTTACCAAGCCTGTTGCTACTGAACGCCAACCGCCACGTATGTTAATTAGCGATATCTCTCCGCAAATATTGTGGGAAATGCTTCGAATCCAAAAATCTGCTGTGCACCATGCAAAGATGTTCACTATGTGGGCGCAACAACCGGTTTGTTGTGTTTTATTTCAGGATCTATTTGAAGGTAAAGCGAGTCGCCTAAACAATTATGAAACTGCCATGTTTTTGGGTGAACAACTGCCGCCGATGGTCGCACCAAAGGCAGCCAACGAAATTGAACAGCAATGCTCTGAACTACGCAAGAAATGGGACGGATTGGGATTGATGGTGGTTGGTGAAAATTATTTTCATCTTTGGGAAAACACAATCGTAAATGCTGCTTTGTTGCATTTGAGTTGAGTTCTCAACACAGTGATTGTTGCAGCTAATACGCTTCAATTTTTAATGTCTGCGTAGTTTTTGTGACTTCAAGGAAAATTTTTCTTTATTTTTAGAAAACCTGGGACGAACAGCAAAGGCAACAAAAGGGGGAACAGCGGGAGAGCCATCGAGTGGTCACAGTAGACGTAAACGAAAGTCAGCAAGCACCTGCAATGTCTCCAGTAAAAATTGAGACTGACCAATCGTACCGTACAACGATCACTATCGAAGACCAGCTGACCCTGTTGTTTTGAGTTGGCTCAGAACAGTGGAAGAGCAGCTTTGGCAGAAAGTGCACGATCTGCAACGGACATGCGCACGAATATGGCTGAGCTGACTGTAAAAAGTATTGTTGGTTATTTAAAATTGAAATGGCTGATTAGGAGGTTTAGAATTGACGTGCGATCAAAAAGATAATGCGAGTCGTTAGTACGAATGTTTTGAGTAATTTATCGTTTGTGTTTTAGTCTCGAAGTCCGAATTATCGTCGGTGGATCGTGAGCTACGTCAGGCAAAGCGTGACGAAGACACCTGAACCCCCACGAGCAGCGTCAGCAGGTGGAGCAGCTGCAGCAGCAGTACACGGACACGCAGACAAATCCCTGTGAAGCGAGAGTCATGAAATTGGTTAGCAGTACAATGGTGTTTGTTTCTGTAGTTTGTAAAAGTAAACAAAACATTTGGTGTGTCGTTTGAAACGATTTTAAGGCTGTTTGTCACATTTGCATAAACATAGCCATTTGTTGAGTCAGGTTCTTTTTAGAATGATGCAACAAACAAAATTCTGATAGTTTTTAGACCAGCACCGGCAATTTTGATTCACATGTTTACAAAG
>JASANC010001198.1:0-30527 GCA_030248135.1 Theristus sp. LFF4_11 | reverse complement strand
GTGGAGCGAGGTGGGTTCAATGCATACAACCATGTAGAACCCGTAGACCGTTTTGACGTGACATTTCGCTGGTGAATTCGATACTCTTGTGAAATGAGAAGATGATAATTCCTCGGTGCGTCCTCCCTGCAAAATCGCCTGCAGTTGTGTCCAGTGTGGTGACGAAATTTGAGGTTTCTGATGTGAAAACAATCATGAAACAAACAACTCAAAGGCATACAAAATATAATATGTTTTCAGGGATATCATTTTCCTGAAACGATTATTTTCCTTCCTAGAGGTGTGTGGTTTTAAGATGTGTGAAACGATTAATCAGCAACAGTCTGTCAGGAACCAAATCAGAGGTGATAAAAAATGAAATTGTTTCATGCATACGGGGAAGCTGGTTGTTCAGTCTTTGGATTGAAATTTATAGTCACAGTGATTTTTTGATTTGACTCGTTTTGTCGACCGTTCATTTGGTAATCCTATTACCCTAAAAAAGCGCACCGCGATTGTAGAACTATTCAGATGCGTTTTTTTTCGAATTTCCCACGGGGATGAAATGTACACAGCTGTTTTTTCCCCCGTTCAGGGTACAGTGTTTAGCAACTCATTTTGACTTTGGTAAAAGGGGAAGGAGAAGCAAGAAGGATGTGTGGTTGTCCAGGAATTTCCATTAAAAAAATTTCAGTCCAAAAAACGTGTTGTTGAAGGGGTTGGTTATGAAGAAACATTCATGCAAGCAGCAGGAAGTCCTGTTCCGCATATTATTTAGGAAAACAACAACAAACGCCATCCACATTGCACTGGAATTTGAAAGAACAGTTTAAAAATAAAATTTTAAAAAATGAGAAAAATCCTTGAAATCATTAACATGCGCCTAAAGGCAAGAACGGGTACGCATCAATGCTGGTTATGAATGAAAGTATATAGCCAATCACAGTGTGACGTGTTGTTTCAAAGTATTTTTGCATAAAGTCTTATGACAAATGCTCAAATCAATTTGCTGGGACGCCAAGCGCTGAGTAACTTTCGTATTAACTGAGTAATTATGTATGTATTTATTCCGTGAAGCACATGGAAATCTTGTGTCATAAAGTGGCTTTTCGAAAGCTGGTTTTCTGGTGAGCGAAGTTTTCGCAATTTTTACTGGCTAATCTTGCATTTTTTCATTGTTTCGGTTCCATACAAGACCAATAAAAAAGACCAAACATCAACAATACAAGTACTGTATCTTTAAAGTTACGTGTTTTAAAACGGAATGCTTGTTGTTCTTGTCTCTCAATCACTGTAGAATCATGCAGCGTTTGTGCACAGTGTAATACTCAACATTCATGTCCAGAAAACAACCGACAAAACAAGAAAGTTGGCTGGAAAATTCTGTAGAATCCGCCAGAATAAAAATGAGACAATCTGTATACCAATAAACAGTTTTTTCAAGGACCTGTTTTTTGAAAACAAACGACCTTTCAATTTTGCTTTCAAACGCTACAGGAGCAGATTTTAGTACATTAAAAAAACCAGTGTTCGCAGATTTGAACCCATTTCACAAGCGAAAAAAACAACTTTTCTTATTGTTCGAAATTCCCGATTTCAAAACGCATGGCAACAAAAAATAGAATGATTTCGCAATCCAGCAAGAAACAACGGATCAGAAAGAGAAGAGCCATGAAAATGAAAACCACCGAAGAATGTCAAAAACGCCAGACTACAAAGCACTATTTCAAAATCTCTCCTCCACTTCCACATAGGTCGCATTGACAGCCGGGTCCACCCTGATTCGGCCGTTATTGTTCGCGACCGGACGATTCGCCAGTTCAGCGTCGTGGTGATTAGCCCGGTCGAGACTAGCGTCGCTTTGCTTCGAGCCCGGCGGCCTGCCAGTGTGCTCGAGTTCAGTGTTCACCTGATTCTCAAGGTGTGATGACGCCTTCGTCGGGTGCACGTGCGCGGGCGGACAGAACCGCTGCACCACGGCAGCGCCATACGCATCCCCGTGCACGTTCACGGTCGTACGGATGCGGTCGCTAAAAGTTGGTGCGAAATCATCCGGGGCACATACACTGTGCAACGAAAACGCTAAACGGCCCGTTCATACTGACGTGTACTAACGTATGACTTATTTTTTTAAACGTGTCCCACTGAAATGACGTCATGTGCCGCCAAACATGCGCTTGCTGTTCACAACAAACCAGACTTTCCGTTTAGCCGGTTTCTTCCCGTAAACAAATGGCGAATGTTGAATCAGTCACACCAAACTGACATTTTAGTGCCTGTACTTTGACAAACGGGCGTTTTTAAAGCAAATGACGTCATTTTAGTCCGGACACTTCTGAATAAATCCACAATACGTCAAAGACACGTCTCCGTAGACGGCTGTATGCAATAACACGGCACCTAACGTGCCGTGCCGATCCGTACATACGTCGTCAATATGAACGGTAGTTTGCTAATACACAATAGGTACCTGACGTGACGTGCCGTATACGCATACGTCAGTATGAACGGGCCTTAAGCAAACGCAATATTCAACATGGTGGCAACTAGTAACTGGTGGTAGCTCAAAACAATGTTCAATCAACACGGTGTAAGCAGAGATACAATGTAGCTCAACAAAAGGCTCCTCCAGTTTTTGTTTCAACACTGAACAAAAAAGCTCACAGCAGCCAGTCGACGGGCACGATCAACGTGAACAGACTCGGGTCGATACCAACCGCAATCAGCACCATGATCATGGTGACCAGACCCGCTTGCGGGATGCCCGCCGCTCCAACGCTCGCCAGAGTCGCTGTCAGACTGGAAAATGTGCTCGAATGTACAGTGGCGGCCAAAAGTGTTGGAACGCTGCGCGCGCGTGTGCTGTGTATTGCGCGCGCGTTGCATCAGCCGTACAAACGCTGTTATAAAAATTTATGAGCAACGTTGGGTCGAAAAGTGTCCAGTGAACCCAACGTTGCCCATAAATTCTTATAACAACGTTTGTACGGCCGATGCAATACGCGCGCAATACACAGCACACACGCCCGCAACACTTTTGGCCGCCACTGCATACTTGTACACATGCCATCGTGGGGTGCTTTGGTCATGTCTGATAATTGGAGTAGAAGCACTCTGATTTTCCCATGAAAAAGACTTATTCTTACCTTCTTTCTAAAAGTCAATTATCTAGATATAAACCGCACAGTCACATGGAATGTCGGTGCATACATTTCAACCTCAAGGTTTGAATCAATCAGTTCGGTCCACCAACGGACTATTGCATGCGATAAAAATCGCATGCGATTTATACAGCGAGGATTTCAACTGTGCATTTCCCTTTAATCTGGTGATTCTGATTGCTGGGTTCTGAGTTCTGAGTGCTGGAATTTTCTTCACGCTCAACACTCGACCAAAATCGGTTCCTGTGCCAACCTGATCATGATGATATTGCCAAAGCTGAGGCTTTGTCCAATCGATTGCGCGATATAGATCGCAGCGACGGCCTCATACAATGCGGTGCCGTCCATGTTGCTGCAATGCAAAACACGCAACACGCATCATAACAAGAGCGAAAGCAGCGGGCTGGAGTTTGATACTTTCAGCCGATGAACATGAATAAAGTCAACGAATTATTGCGCATGCGCCATTTACTGCTGCCTTGGTTGAATAATTTTTTTCTTTCCTAGTGATTGTCAAGTACAGTTGAACTCTAAATTATAGGGAATCAGCTGATCCGTTGGTGATCACGATTTGCATGCTTTCTGTGCAAACCAAACTCCGCCCCCACAGCGATGCCTGCACAGAAAGCATGCACACCGACCGTACTCGTCAACCAATCAGCGGATTCCCTATAGAGTTCGACTGTAGCCTAGCTAGAGCACTGGTCCTGCAAACCGGAGACGCATGCGCTCGAAGTCCGATCAGCTTGCAAAAATGAAATAAATAAAAAAGCAGCGTACATTGTCGCCCCGAGCGGTATCACAAACGCCGATATTTCCCGGTGTATGCCGTTGTTATGCTCGACGCACTCCATCGTGACGGGCATCGTTGCCGTGCTGTACAAATATGATACCATTTGTCACCTTCGAGGCCTGGTGGTAGTGCGTTAGACTTATGTGTCTGTGGGTTCGGGGGATCGAGCCCCGCCGAGGGGTGTATAATAGACAGTGACAGAGAAATGGGCACCCTACTCGACGGCGGTCTGTACGTTCTCTGGGTATCCCTAGCCAAAAACATCGCCTAAAATACCAACAACAACAACAAAGCACGGTAGATAAGAACAAAATTTAGACTGCCCACCGCCCTCGGAAATGACTGACTTTGAAACATGTGACCAATTAGTGAGTTTTTTTACCAAGCAAACTCAAAATGTTTCAAATCTGCACCAACCTTGACGACGTGCCAAACGCTGTCAAATACGCCTGCAGCATTCCGTAGCTGTATTTCAACGGATTGCGCTTGCCCAGTACAATCAGAATGATTGGTAATGTGATGAACGCATGAACTGCGAGACCAGCAATCACCTGAGAACGAGAACGAGAACGCAAAATAATGCAGCCGCTCATTTTCACTTCGTGGTTGCCTGCAACTTGCTTCACTGCATTCAATTCAAGTGAGATCCAATCAGTTCCATAAGAACAAGTTTTTCCTGTGACTCTACTGGAGATTTTTTTGAAGAAATTTTGAAGAAATTTTTCAGAAAGAAAAATTGGTAGCTGAAATAGTCTCGGGTGTGAATGGGTATTGGCTTCAGAATTCTTCAGAAATTTCAGTAAAGCCTCCAGAAATACCGATCATGATCATCTTTGGGCGCATTCATGTTGCAGTGTTTACTGACAGCTCAGCTATGTTGCAACATGAATGCGCCACTCAGTGAATGCAGAACGTACCGTGGCCATGTACAGTCCGAGTTTAGCGAGTTGGCCCCACAGGTCATGCATTCCTATGATGGCACCCGCAATCAGGAACATGATGCCGATTGGCGAGAACCTGAAATCCAGCATATTATTGGTGCGCATAAGATTTGTGAGCATCTTTGTGAGCATATTGTTTGCACGCATATGCGAATTCTAAGCTACGAGCATAAAATTTCACATTGCAAATATGCCGTAAAGTCTTGCCTATGAGACATATCCAGTTTATGAGGCGGAGTGTCACACGGCGGGAAACCAAAAAAATCTAATTTCTGATTTGATCAAAATCCCACCACCGTTTGTAAGGTCTGAGTCATTTATAAGGTCTTTTTGCTGCTGAAACCGTTTTTAAAGGGCCATGAAACATAAACAGGCGTGACATCTTGACTTTTCAACCAAAAAAGCGTGAACATGTGAAAAACGGTATTTGGAATTACAGGGCTTCACATCTTTGGAAAAGATGGGTCCTAAAATTCAATTTTTTTGCGTTTTCACTACAATATTTCGCTTCGCATTCATTATAAGGTAGACCAATTCGTTTGCAATTTTAATACAAAAAATAAGAAGCTACAGTGTGACGTGTGATTAAAATTGTTGCCCAAACCATCCACCCGCTGGTGAGCTAGGGCCGGTTTCTAATCGTGTAGTTTTTTGGATCACCCTGTATGTCAAATTCAATCAGTGGGCATCGACCTCATAAATCATCGTATGTTTGAATTCATTTTTTACGGTTAAACGGTTCGTTATTACGATAGTAAACCAGTTTGCGAACATTAAAAAAGCTTTGCCGAGCAAAAGAAAAACACTGAACACTCAGTTACTGATGTCGTGTTACTTTACTTGCCTTTTACATGACTTGCAAGTTGCAACTATCAAACTGGCTTGTTTGCATTACCAGACGGTCTTACACAGAAGCAGTTTCAGCAACAGTTAGCGTGCTGCTTGAAACTTTTAAGCGGCATTCATGAAGCATTTAAGCAGTATTTGGTGACGCGGTGCTGTGTTACAATAGCTACGCGAACACTAAATACTGCTTCATGAATGCCGCTTTAGAGCCGACTAGAACTGACACAAACGCAACGAAACCGAAGACCAAAACACATTCAGTCGAGCAAATCATGCAGCGTCATTTGCTAACGGCTTCTGTTGTTCTACTGATTGCTGTTGCGACAACAAACGCGAAACGACATCATCATGCGCATCGTGCACGTGAGGAAAACTGTTTTTCTACACTGTTTTCTATGTGAAAAAAAAACATTTCAAAATCCAGTCGTCAAGATACAGTACGTCTGTCTCTTGCCAGCTGTTATCGACCGTTATTTGAAGCCAGCTGGTGTTCCTGCCACGTCACATATTGACTTGAGTGACGGTATTTCCAGTTGGCATTGGTTCGCACACAGACTGTTTTTCTTTGTGAAGGCATGACTCGCTGAATGGGGGTCTTGAAAAGACACTGCGAGAAATGTTCAATCAGTAGAAACAAAAAAATAGATGAGCATTGACGAATTGAAATGGTTTTCACAATACAACAGCAACACGCGCATTCAGGCAACGGTGCAGCCGAGGACTGTCAACAGGCGTGCGTGGGTCTGTGCAGCAGCGACTACGAATGTCAATGTGACCTGAAGTCGAACGGAGCATGGAGCGCCAATTGTGTGCGACGAGACAATGTTGACCAACCAGCAGGCAGCTACAATGATGATGACTCCCTCTGTGAGTTTAGCGGTGCATTCATGAAGCAGTATTTAGTGACGCGTAGCTGTAGCTACGCGGTCACACTGCTTCATGAATGCCCTTTTTGTGTGCAGACAAAAACAATAATCGAGTCCAACCAATTAGATTGCATATAGGCGTGCGCATTCATTCATTGAAATTTGCTGCTTAGAATCTTATCAGGAGTGGCTTGCTTTATTAGTCATGTTTCAGCTGCGAAAGAGAAAGGCTTGCGTACGTGCAAGTCGTATTGCGACGAGACTTGCGGCAAGGAATGGAAGTGCAGGTGCAGTGCAACAGACAAAGGCGCGTGGGACTTGAAATGCGTGAATTGGTGATTAGAAACAGAAGTTGAAGAAAGCAAGCAAATGATAAAAGAATGACAAGTAAATTCTTTTGGAAAAAAACCCATTTTTCAAATTTTTTATTTTACTGTCGGTTTGCTGCTTTTTTCAGAAACTGCGTGATTGACTAATTGTTTTTTTAAAACAAAAAACGTTCTTGCATAGCATAATAATGAATTGCTGAGATGAATGAGTGTTGCATTGAAACGCTGATGAAGACATTGGTTATTACATTCAGAAGCAAATCTTTAATTGTAGCGGTCCACTGTTGTACCACCCATTTTATAAAAATAAACGTCAGACTGGCATGTGTTGTTACGCATGTGAATGGTCGAACCTCAAAAAGAACTGAAAAATCAGAAAAATGCACCCACCAAATGACAGCAGAGATCATCTTCATCGCGACAACCTCAACAGCACGGAACCAATCAGCGAGCGCCTTCGCAGCAATGCCTGCAATCGAGCAAAAACATTCTGCTCGCCAACATTTTACAATGCATTTTAAGGGGCATTCATGAAAGCAGTATTTCGTGATGCACAGCCATGTTGTAACAAAATATGAAACAAAACAAACTTCATGAATGCCGCTTTAGTTCTTGCACCTTTTTGAGTGGCGTATTTTTAGCTGTTACTTATCCTTTTGGTGAGGAAAAAAAACGATTAGTGCCAGCAAACCTGAGCGAGCGATAAAAAATCCGGTCACCAACGAAAGCACGACCAGTCCAAGCACATTCATGCCCGACTTTGACTGGCGATACGGTTCCGGAAAGTAGGTGTCTTCTGTAAATCGAAACAGATGCTTGCAACAGTGAAAGTTCAATGTAAAGCGTACAAATTTGAGGAAAGTAGCGGAAAACATTGCTGTTTTTGGAAGTTACAGCGCACGGCCCAGCCTTTCAAATACACAGGGCTGCTGTGGGGCTCGATCGAGCTCGCTGGAGCCCCATCGCTATCTGCGTTGCGCATTAATTATGGCTGGCACTATGGTCATTGTCAAAAGTAGAAAAGAACACTGGTTTGTCCACCAGATCAACACTGTCTGTCAAGTTCTAATCAACAGACTATACACGAACGCTCAGTTTTGTTCATGTGGCTCCATTGCGCATGTGATATTGTAATCGCAGTTCCATTCTTATTCCACGTCAGATAGCGGACGCAGGCACTGTCCTAAAAACGTGAACAGTTTTGAGCTTTCACAGCTTCAATTGACCAATATTTGCACATGCTAGTCACTTTTGATTTATAGTTTTTGGGAAAAGGTTTGGGTTATAAATGTTCTGGATTGAAGTTGAGGCCTGTGGGATGTTTTCACTGTCTTGTTCTGGACAAAAAGTCAAACTGGAACAATTGAAAATGCTACATCATGACACATGAGGATGCTTGAAGTGAAGGCAGCTTGAATTGATTGCTCAAATTGCGTGCTAAAGATTCAGAATTTAGCAATTTAATTGCACAAACTGGTGTTGTGTCATCACAACCAAACGAACGAAAAAGTAATAAATAATGAAACCTTCAAAAATTGAAAACCTTACCGATTGAAACATTGCTTCGATCATATTGTCGGGTGCCATGTTTAAAAGCAGGTCCATGATAGTATCGCTTGGAACAGTTCCTACAAAATTATCGCATGCTGTTTTTATTATTTCAATCTTTTTTTGAAAAAAACCGTCGTTCTCCAAAAAAGACAAAATTTTCCAATTAATATTGAAAGTATCTGGATTGTAGCGAGGTTTCTTCCTTCGTTGAGTGTATTTGTCTCATATTGAGACGCCAAATTTGTGTCACTCAACAAAAATAGTCATTTTTCATGATTTTGCTGACAACAACTTCATGTCAGCTTAACAAATTTGTTGAGTAATTTGTTGTGTTTTTTAGTGTTCTGGCTCACCTGATTTCTTTCATCTTAACAAATAAATATTTCAATTCACCGCCCGGCCTTTCGGCAGGCAGCGCCAAAAATTGGGTCGACGGGGATGCACTCAACTACCTACGCACCCCCGTCTCGCTGATTGGTGAAGAGAGGAACACGTGCGCAACTACTTGTACTATGCGTGAAACATCAGCGGAAATTGCTTGGTTTTTTAACACCGTTGCATATTACGTACAAGTATTAATATACGCATTGCGTTGGTATTAATAGCTCATTGGAATTGTTGTTTATTTGTTTAATATGAATAAACAGAATAATTGTATAATTGAATTATTGAAAAAAATGACACACAAAATCAAAAAAAAGCTCACAGACCGCCACAACTCGGGTGATCCTTCTCAGAGAGTGAGTTATCAACGCTGGAGCCGGGTTTGATGATGACGACCAGAGCGATGCCAGTGAACACTGCCGACAGGGTGGTTGCCATGTAGTACAGGGTGGCGAACGAACTGTGCATTATAACACAGTTTTTGCACATTTCAAATTTAGGTATATTTTGAAAGGAAAATTAAATTAAAAAACAGTTTTTTATCAAGCTTTGACGTTCGTACCCAATTTTGCCCGCTGTGCCCGGATCGAGATTGACAAGGCTGTTGATCAGAGAGCTCGTGCTGAAACAATAGTGGCTATTTGGACTATAAAATATTAGTTTTATATAAACTCTGCAAAATCCATCTCTCCATGATCTTTTAGATTTCGGTCAACAGAATATTCAAAAAGAATCAGTCAGCTAAATTAATAAGAACGTTTGCTGAATCAGATTGACTCAGGTGTGATCTGCAGTCAATACAAGTACAAAGTATTCAAAAAAACATCTACTGAGAAAGCTTCCACAACCGTTCGGTGTTCGGGGGTCATATGTTTGCCACGGAAATGTGCATGGCATGAAAAATGGTACGGAAAATGGTACTGATACGTGCAACCAGGAACGGCCGGCGGTGTTTGCTCAGTGTCTACCGTACACACATCAACGGCAGTATCAGCAGCTTCAGAGCACGCAGGAATATGGTGCCGGGCAGTTTCAGCCATTGCACCTCGCGAGGCGGCAACGTCGGGTCCTCCTTGATGGCCACTTTCAGAATGACGCCCAGTGCGATTCCGGCGACCACGCCAAGTACCGTGAATATTAGCAGCAGGTTCTCACCACGAAGCAGCTTTGAGCGTTGGCCGGGCATTTTTTGGTAATTGACAGCGGTATGGTTAGTTTTAGTGTAAGAATAAATTGTGGCTGAAAAGAATGCAAAAAAAACGTTTTTTTTTTCAAAAATTTTTGACCAAACTCGGAATTTGGAAATTCAGCACTGATATTTATGCATTTTGAAAAGAACAGATACAAATCAACAAATTCAACAAATCGTTGAATTTTGAACGCATTGAGTCAGTTTTGTACACATGGGCGCAATTATTGGTGAGTTTCGCAACCAAAAAACAGTCAACAAAAACGAACGACTTTGTGATGCAAATCATGAGCAAGTATTGTCTAATTTCGAATATTTTAAAACCGATTGTGTTTCTGCATTTTTTTGGCAATAAAAGAAACCACAACAGCGATTGACGCAAGGGCAAATAAAGGAACATGATGACTCATGCATTGATTTCATTTTTGGCACATGAATTTCGAAACTCGCAGAGTTTCGATCAACAAAATGATTGAAGAACGTCAGTAACAAACAAAAAAAGTAAACAAACCAGACAATAAGTGGAAAATGCCGTCAATTCAATGTTCTCAGTTGAACGTCACATGGCGTGTGGGTTGAATGATTTGCTTTGGCAGAACGTTTTCGATCGCTTTCAAACTTTCAAACCTCTGCAAATTCTCATCGTCTGACAGCGCTAACCATTTCATTCAATTAAAAAGTTGAGCTTTTAGTGTGAGAACATGGACTCAAAATGGCTGTGTCTCTGTCACCATACTAAAACGTGTCCTTTCACTTTCAACACGTCTGCAGATACAATGAATGAAGAGCCTTGAATTATACAGTGGAAACGCTCATTTAATATTAGCACTTGAAGCATGTAATGCGGAAATGTTTTAACTGCTTTAATTGCGTCACTAATTTTACCAGTTTTTTTTTATTTTGCTTTCATTAAAAAAACGTTTAATCTATCTTTATAACCAGCATCCTTTCGAGAACTTTCTCAGGACGAAACCGCATTGTGAGAGCGCTACAAGAACAAAAGAGGTCATAAAACGGTGAGCGCATCTGTTTACTTTTTTTGTTTTCTTACAAATGGGCGGCTAAATGTTTTATCAGGTTTATGCTGTGCGTTTGAAAAACAGCGAACGCCAACATACAATACATTTCGACAACTTCTGATAAAACGGCACAGAAATCGACAGAAAAAAGATCTTTTAAGTATGCAAGCGGGACAGATGAATAACGTTGTTCTGTATTTTAAACGAAATTACATGTGTCCTGCGAAAAATTTGGCATAAGCGTACGTTCGCATAGGTAAGCAACATATACAAACTTCAAACTTGTAATTCCAAACAATCACAAAAAACAAATTCCAATGAACAAACAAAAAACCCGAGAAAACTTGCAGCAATAATCTGCATGTTTGCATTAAACAACGCACAATGTTACAGCAAATAACAGAATACTGAAAAAAACCAATGCAACACGAAAAGCACAAACAACACGAAGTGCGACTGTACAGCAGCGAAATTTGCCATTGGGTTGATTTTTTTCTGGTTATTCAACGGTTGTGCAAATTTGAATATGAAAACTTTATGCAGTGAAATAAATGTGACAATTTCAGGGTTGACGCACTGCTATGCTTGAATAATGTTTTTAACGCCCACCGGACAGGTCAGTGCAGAAACTGGATTTCCTAAAATTACAACCCATCATTTTTTGCACTGCAAAATACAACTAAACCAGCAAAAAATCTAGCGAACACATGAAATTTGTCTTTATTCAAACTGTAAATCACCAGTACCAGCGTTTTAGTCCATCACGATTCGTCAGAGTTTCATTAAAAATTGCGGTGAACGCATTCATCGGGATGGTCTTGGTAAGACGCCCATCTCTGCGGTGACTTTCGGAGGCTTCACGCAACTGCAAAATTGTGTGGCCGTTTTTATTCGAGCTAACCATAGCAGTGACAAAGTGAGGTTGTTGAACGAAACTTTTAAAGGGCATTCATGCAGCCGCATGGCTGCGCGTCGCTAAATACTGTTTCATGAACGCCCTTTTACTTTTTCAAAAACAACCACCAACTCTGCGTATTTTTTGCGCGCGAACAGTTTCGGATAGGTGGGCGGATCACGGTAGTGTAGAATCCATCGATTGAACTCGAAAATCAGACAAGAGTCAAATTTGCTGTTCATCAAGACAACCTGCAGTGAAACAATCCAATGAATGGATGAATGAATGAATGACGGAAGAAATGAATGAATGATCAGTGAATGAGTGAGTGAATGAACCAACCAACCAGCCAGCCAGCTAACCAGCCATCAATCAATCAACCAATCAATAAACCAATCAATCAATCAATCAACCAATCCCTCCCCTCGTTCCGCTCACCCAGTCCACACACCATCCCTCCGAGAACGTCCACGATGGCCACCAGAACAGTCCAATGTTGACGATGTCGTTCTGACTGAGCGCAAGTGTGTAGTGATCAAGTTGGTCGCGTTCAAAGTCGTCGTGATCGTCGCGGCTAAGCTCGAACGTTTGCTGAATTTATGAACGAATAATTGCTTTATGAATGCTTTCGTGCGCTCGCGTTAAATCAAAAGCTAGCGCTAAATGTCGAGAAACAAAAAAAGGCGATTCAGGGTGTCTGCGTGCATTTTTAAGTGTGAAATTCCAATGCATTACTGCCGATTAAGGGGCATTCATCAAGCAGTAGCATTTAGTGACCGCGTAGGTTGTTTTATAACAGCTACGCGTCACTAACTGCTTCTTCATGAATGCCGCTTTAAGTAAACTTAATCTGCTCAACAGGAAAATACGATCTGCAGAGCAATCAATGACTTTCAAGTTGGAAAACATCCAACAGCACACCTGGTTGTGTCCCATTTCGTAGTACAGTTTGATGAACACACGCGCGTCCGTGCCGGCGGCGTCGCGATCGCACGTTTTCACGACGACATCCCATTGGAAACATGAAAAAAGCACAGTTAAGAGGCATTCATGAATGTACCTTTCATGACTGCGGAGTGTTTACATTTGGCGTTTGACTCATGGAATTGGAGTGACTAAAAAATGTATACCGTTAGCGTTTGCATGCGATTGTTGAACAAGAACAACGGAAATCGTCACGATTATAATCAGGCCGTAGCTTGTCATTTTCACGGGCAGTTCAATTTTTCGAATACACAAAGCGAAAACGGAAAGCAATGCAAATGTTATTGTTTCAAAAAATTATCGAACAAAAACCACATTACAGCGACACACTGAGGAGGGACGCTTTCAAAGATTTCAACTTATCACTTTTCTGGAACAGCTGCGTGTGTGCTGTGGAAAAACTGTCACGTGCCGTGTTTAGACAAATGCAGTCTGGGACATCTTAACTTTTGGACACGTTCAAGTTTCAGCTTTTGCTGCAGTTTTTCTTGTCTGTGCAGTAATAATGTCAATCAATTTTTTTTGTTTTCGTTCCCCGTTTCGTCACTCAAAATAAATTCAGCAAAACAAGAAAAAACCTCATGATCCGCAACGATGGCTGATTTCTTCACTTTCGTTTAAGGTTTTTTTTAACGCTGTACCACTTTGCGCACCGAACTTCAAAGAACAGCCCCAATGGGAGTAGATGCAACCCAAATGGGAGTTCAACCCCAGTGGGGAGCGCAGTGCATCAAAATGTCGGGAACCAAATGCATGCAAACTAACCTTTGGTCACTGGACCATAGAGTATGTATCTCGGCAGCATGGACATGTGGATCAAAGAGAGAAACTTGGACATTCATAAGTGCAAAACGATTACATTGTAGTTGATCTTGTGGGTTTGTTTGGTCATTTGCTTTAACTTTGCACACACCGAACATGATTTGCAACAATACTGAAAATATGGGAATTGTTGTGTTGTATTCCTGACTTGTGTTGTATTTGTTGGTATAAATTTCGTTATTTTCTCAATGGCAAGCAAAAAACCGACACCGAGAAAGAAGCGTGAAGTTTTTTTCAACACAAACACAGGCATAACGTAGATCAACGGTACAGCTTTCACATTCTTGATGACACGTATGGAATGAAAACATAAAAATTGAGAAAAAAACTAAACAAAGTAAGTATATTCATTGAAATAAACGGTAGTGAAAAAGCAAGCAAACTTCAAAACAATGTTAATCATAACTTTCAAAATGTTAAATGATGTTTTGAATTTTGAAAAAAGCTCACAGGGTTTTTTTCGCACACACGGCATATATCACAAAACTAAATTCATTTTAGTAACAAAAAACAGCACAAGCGAGTTTGAACAATGTTTTTGAATCTGCTTAAAATTGAAGTGGCCGATGATATAGACCATTTAAAACCAACAGATTGAGATGCAATGGACATCAGAATAAAAGTGACTATCAAGTAGAAAATAACGTATAATACAACACAAAGTTCAAAAGAACATGTATCAATTAATGTAATTCGGATTTGTTTCGATCAAACTGTGAATCAAGCAGAAACTTTTGCGCCACAAAGAGCGGCAAGTAAGTGTGAGTTAGACGTTCCGTGTTGCCACTTACACAAACATTTTGTAACAACAACAAAAAAGGACGCAATAAAACTGTGCCTCGCTGGGAAAAAAGGTAGATCACAGATAAACAAAGATACTGTAGCTTCGTTGAAACCACCAGAAGCTTTAAAATTGAAGTGTATTTCAAATTTCTGCAACGTTTCCGCTTCTGACTGTTCACTCATCAAAGATTCGCCAAACTCTTATGTCCCATGGGCGTTTCCAGTGGCGTGGTGCCCGTGTGAAAGATGGGCGTGATCAGCGGGTTGTTGACCGGGGTGAGCCCCGTGTTGCTGCCAGCTAGCACGTCAAAGCCGCCGAGTATCGTTGACGGTGTCGACACGGCCACGCCAGCCGATGTTGTGAATGTGCCGGTGCCTGTATGGAGTTGAATTTGGTGTTTTTGGCGAGTCATATGGAACCGAAATTTTGCGATTGTGAAGCCTCAGTCGGACTTCAAGTTATAGGGAATCAGCTGATTGGTTGGTGGTCACGTGCATGCATGCTTTCTGTGCAGGTGCATTGCTGTGGAGCGTCGTTTTGTCGTCCTGCGTAGAAAGCATGCATGCACGTGACCACCAACCAATCAGCTGATTCCGTACAAGTTAGAGTTCGACTGTACAGTGAGTAGTGATGCAAGCAGAACAGCCAAATAACGGCTTTTGGGGTAAGACAACGGCTAACAAAGACGGGAAAAGTCGTACACACCAGTAAACACTAGTGAATTCGGCCGACTGAGGTCCGGCTTGACGTCGATGTCATCATCGTCGTCGCCGCGGTCGACGTGCGGCATCGTGGGATCACCAACGGCATTGTTGCTGTTGTTGTTGTTCGATGGAAACGCAGCGCCGTTGGAATGCTGCTGCATCTGCTGCGTGTCCATCGCTTTCAGCGTTCGCATCTGTGCCTCCCGGGACGCGCGTCGTGTCATTCGAGCGGCAGGATACACGAAACTGCTAGCGGTGTTGTTGGTGGTGGCGGTCGTGGTCGCTGTGACGTCACCTGGATTCATGTTGTAAACGGTGGCCGGGATCTCGAAGCGAGCGTTGTTGTTCAGCTGAAAGGCGCAAGGATGTATCAGTTTCTGACTTTGGGACTTTGCTGAACATGGAATTGTTGTCAATTTTTGTAGGTTCTGCGACTCCAGGACACTAGCTTCAATATTCATGTGGCAATTGAAAGTCGGCTAAGTGACTTGGCCGTATTTAGAAGACTCGGATCCACTTTGGCAATTTTGCAATTCCCGCGTCATTCATGAGCCGGTACCAGTTTCGCCTATCTAGGCGCGCATTGAGTCTTGGGACGAAAATAAAAGATAATAGATACTTGAAAAATGCGGAATAATAATACACACCATTCCGTGAAAACCATGTATTCACCTTACAATCGTGACCCTTCAGCAACCGGTCGAGATGGTCGCGTTGACTCCGCATGTCGTCCAGTTGCTTCTGTTTCGCCTGATTCAGTTGATCCAGCTCGTTGACTTTCTGTGTGCGTGAAAAGACAGTACATTTCAAAATCAAAATGCAACAAAAATGTCCGCGTCAAAAAGTATAAAAAAGTAAAGAGGCATTCATGAAATAGTATTAAGGGACCCGCGTAGCTGTGTGTTAACACAGCTACGCGTCACCAAATGCTGCTTCATGAATGCCGCTTAACACGAACCTGCTCCAAAGTGACGCGTCAAAAAGTATGCAGCATTTAAGAAAAAAGTATAGGGGCATTCATGAAGTAGTATTTAGGGACCCGCATAGCTATGTGTTAACACATCAGCTACGCGTCACTAAATGCTGCTTCATGAATGCCGCTTAACACGAACCTGCTCCAAAGTGGCGATCAAATCCATGCGTCGCTTGCGACACCGCGCCGCTGCCAGGCGATTGCGCTCGCGACGTTCCGTTCGTTTGCGTTTCTCTTGCGGATTGCCGGGAAACTGCAACGAAAAAGTTAGCAAATCAAATTACGAGAACCGTCAGGAGTCACCAGAACAAGTGAGACTAGTTAAAAAACAGGATTGCAGTCGTTGATTCTTGATTGCATAGCAACTACGAGAATCCTCAGGAGTAATGAGAACAAAATGAAACTACAGTACGACCGAATAATAAGGCAATCCATCAAGGCGGGATCAGTCGCAAACTACGAACTGTTTTTATGAGAATACCAATAGCAAAAAAAAGATTTCAAAAAATGCAACCAACATTCGCGGTAGCATCCTCTTCTTTCGGTCGTCGCCCACCGGAGCGTTTCTTTCCGCCGCCAGCAGATGAGCTCATGACTGCAAGATTCGGTTGTTGATACGCTTGATGTTGACTGATGTAAGACGACACTGTGCTGTTCGTATTGCTGCCGTACAGTTGCGTCGCGGTCGTTCGCGTCGTGGCACAAGTGGGGCCGGACGAATTGTAATGATTACCGTTATGCGCTAGATGTCGATGCGCGGACGAAGTTTGACCGTGCTGATTTACAGAGTTGTTCGGTTGATGCAGAGCGGCCGGGTAGTGCAAGGCTGATGGCGCACAGACGGAGTACTGATTGAGCACTTGATGTGTTGGTGACGGGTACGCCTGTTGATGATGTGCGCTGATTGGGGACAGCAGATGCGCGACACTTGCGTGATTTGGATCGAGCGGATCGGTCGGCAACAACTGCAAGCAACAGCGAAATGTTTCACCACTTTTGAAAAAAAAAAACTTTAACCACAGCAACGCTGTTCTGGTAAGAAAATGGCAAAATATCTTACGTAGCATCCTGCAAACACAACACAAATGTTGCGGCCGTTTTGCCTGTTGCTGACAGCTTTATTGACAATTCTGCCAATAATAAAACTGTGCACGTAAAAAGTTTATGGCCCCGCTTCACTGTGTGTGTACAAGTCTTATCGTTCATCGCTATGCTTTTAAATTTAAAACCAGTTTTGTCGTGTCTTGCGCACTTCACAGGTTAAAAACGCATGGTTGAGGGAGGATGGTTGCGTGGCAGACGAAAATGTTTGACATTGAAATTATAAAATAGCAAAGCAGCCCATGCCACACCAAAAACTGTGTTGATAAAAAATTCACACTGGCGGCGTGCAGTGTTTTTGGTGAGGGAAATGGAAATCATAAATAACGAACAAACGAACAGTGATTGTGGCGATGTTTTTAACCAGGGCTAGCCCAGAAAAGCGTACAAAACGCCGTCGAGTAGGGTGCCCATCGAGTTTTCCATATCGTTAAGTGCCTATTACTCGAAGATACTCGATCCCCCGAACGCACAGACAAGAGTCTAACGCGCTGTCCCCCAAATCGAAAGGGTGATACTTTTTCGTCATATTGGTTGGGCAAACAAAAACAAAAAAACATTGAATTCATGATTCTACATCACAGAGAACAGTCACAACAAATTGAATATCTGCGGCTACCCATTCTTGAACCACCTCCTTTCCCCACAACAGTGAACATTAGTGGCTAGTGTTGCAATGTTTCATTCAAACTCAATTAAACTTGCGTGCCAAACTGGATGTTTTGGCATTTTGGCAGCTATTTTGGCTTGCCTACTCATGGTGTCTTACACTTCTTTGGTATCATGCCGTGCACTGCAGAAGAAAATAAACTGACTGGACTGACTGACTGACTGGACACTCAATGTTTAATATATGTTCCAATGTTTAATTAAACTGGCATGCCAAACTGCACACCCAACATTCCAATGTGTTTCACCTCAACCGGATTGGCCGCATGTGGCTGCCGCCACCATGTACATGCCTGCATGTACAGACTCAACGCTTTCTGGTGCTCCTCGGTCGTCGGACTGTAGGCGGAGCCTCCAGAGTGCGGCCACTGTGGCAGGTTGGAGACGAGCAACGGGTCCCAAGTGTTCCTATAAGAAGACATCGGCGTTGTTGCTGATGGTTGCGTGGCATCATCGTTCTTGTTCGCCGCAGCGGCGGCGTCGACTTTCGATTGATGATGGTCCTCGAAATCGTCGCGATACGTGTTGTCTGGTCGTCTGTCGTTGAGCTGGTCCAATCTGCTTTGCGCTGTCGTTGGACTGTGGTACTGCTGATGATAGTGGACAGACGGGACTGTTCGATTGAGATGCCCGTTCGGGCTGCTGAATTGCTGCTGATGTTGCTGAGTGGTCGGCGACTGTTGTTGCTGATCATTGTGCGCGGAATTGTGATGATGAGTTTGCGAGTTTGCGAAACTCGACTGTTGCGTCGGACTACTGGCGGTTGATTGTGTGCCGGATCTACAGAGTGAAAAACAAGAAAAACAGTTAGACATGCACACACAAAGACCACGAAAAGCACACAGAAACACACGACATCACTCATGTATCCATGGACTGGCATGCAGATATAGCACATGTTGCATGTACCTGTTAGAGGCATGAGCGATCACAGTTGAGCTGCCCACCGATGCGGTTGCATTCGTGGAATACGAAAGAGTTTTTGTGTCGCGAATTTGACCGCTGTTGTTTGCAGCCGTCAATTCCTGTTCGGCGAATTTCAAGTCAACTGAGCGTCTTGCTGACGAACTAGCATTTCGATTGATCGATGATTGTGCTACTGGTGACCAATTTTGTTGCGGGCAATTGTTATTGCTCATTTTTAACGTACAAAAAATCTGATGATTCCTCAGGGTGATTGCTGATTGTCAAAAAAAATTACTGATGGCAGGCAGACTAGCGTATGAGTATGATAAATGTGGGGCTTTTTGATGACGCTGCAGATTTAGGATAGATTCAATGGAGCAATGAGTACCAGCTCACAAATGGCTCGGGATGTGTTGTAGTTTTGGAACTGTCAAATCATTGTTGCCACAACGTAATGTGTAGATTGTTGTTGTTAAGCGGTTGAGTTGTGAAACAGTTAACGGGTGAACGATGACTACGGTATATTTGCGACGGTGCGAATAAAAAACTGTAACAGGAAAATGTGAAAATACAGCGCTTGTATCATGATTCAAATAGTCCCACTGTTAGCCTGAACATTACCACGCGCACTAAACTGCAATGAATGTTATCACCAAATCAGAATGATATTGTTGCAGAAAAGGAAACTGCTTGGTCATCTGTAGCCTAAACGCAGAAAGCTGCAGACAAGAATGGGCGTAGTTGCAGCAGGTAAAAGCTGGCGCTATTTTGGTGAAGGTGCTACATTTTGACTAGAAGCGAACTTGTGAAAACGGTAGAATTTACATGGGATAAAAATGTTATCTTTTTAGACATTTTAACCGATATGAATCACAAATAAATACGAATCGTGCAAAAACGCAGTGGACACACCACACCATTGAAAGGCATGTGGTGCCCAAGTGTGCGGCAGGGGTACATGCAACTTTTGGGAAGGTTTTGAGCTCATAACCTGTTTGAAATAAGTCTTCAACAGTTTTAATATGATATATACCGAAAAGAAAACAAGATAAGCAAAAAAATTTTGAAGTTGTGGTGCGTTGGACAGCCGCCCGCCAAAAAATGTCAAACCGTAACACACACGCAAAAGTTTGTTCACAAACATGGATGTTTATCACCAGTTATTACAGGTGTCATCAATCAGAAACGTGGCTTCGAATCCCGTTCAAGGTTTCAAATTGTTTCATAATCATGCTTAGCCTTTTCCAAAGGTAGAAAAAAACAAATGTTTTGTTCGGTGTTGTTGCGTCAGTCTGTCGCCGCCGCTCTCGAAAGAAACAACCAAAAAAATAAATCCGAAACAGGTATGCTCTGGTACCACCCGTTTTTTTCAGGTTTCCCATGCAACGCTAACATGCACAAAATGAAAAGAGAAATAGCGCCGCGCATTTGACAGAAACAGCCTGAAAAACGGCATAGTCCGCTGCTGGGTCTCACAGGAACGAAAATTGGTCACTTTTTGCAGCAAAGTTGTATCAGACACAAAGTTGCACTGATTATGTGATAAACAACAAAAACACACTGCGGCGAACAATGATGAGTGAAACGGGCGTTGTAGTTTTCGTGGACGAAATGGTACATGTGGAGAATAAAGAGACACACAGTGACAGTTTTCATAAATGCAACATCTAAGCATCATCACGATGCTTAGAGAATTCAAACCAATGGTGTGTTCAACAAAAATTAACAATCTCACTAGACGTAAACTGTACAAAATGTAAGTTACATAACAAACTGTGATCATTATAAAGCTTAAAAGAACTCCACATACTACACAAGAAAGCTTTGGATTGAGACAAGAATTGACAAGAAACACTTGGTTTTTATGATACCACGTCCGCTCATGAGGACGTCGTAATATGCAGCTTGTATCAAACGTATAAACAAACATGCGCTAACGAAAGAGCATATTGGAACATATTTGAAAAACCTGAAAGTCAAACTCAAACAGTGCAAACGTATTTGACCTGCACGCGAAAAAGTTGCGATATTTTCCGATATTATTATTGCTTTGTGGGCGATGTTTTTGCAATTCAATATTTGTTATTTGTTGTGCATGTTTAAAACGAATATAAAGCGCGGAAAAACATTCCGGAGACAACAAACGTTTTTCTTATACTTTTGATCATATGGAGGACACAAACAGACTAAATTTTATACAACACAATGAAGAGATTGAACATGGCGCCTGCGGTGCAATAATAAGTAAA
Source organism: Theristus sp. LFF4_11 (assembly GCA_030248135.1). NCBI lineage: Eukaryota > Metazoa > Nematoda > Chromadorea > Monhysterida > Xyalidae > Theristus > Theristus sp. LFF4_11. Next base: position 9,382 of record JASANC010001198.1, on the reverse strand, counting down.
TAATAATAATAAATACATAAATACCGCAGTATTTTCTGGCGCAAAGTTATCTCAGAAAAACCGCCAAAACTGAAACTGATATTTGCATTTCATATCAATATTCAAAAGCGTTGAAGATCCTGCTACATTGAAGAGTGCGTCGCTTTGCACCAGAGCACAAGACTTTTTTTGTTGATCTGTATAGCTGCACGACATAAAAAAAGATCAACAGACAACATCCAACAACTCCAAAGATTGAACATTTCATGTTACAACACACGCGAAAAAAAACTAGAAAGCAATAATCGGTCAACCAAGCAACAATCAAATCAAACACAACACATGCTGTTTCAACCCGTAACATGCGCCAGAAAACCATCTGGTCCCCGCAACACGCGCCTCTACCTATTTCTGGTCAACATCTAAACGAAATCGTTTTTTTTCATCGCACATAACGGTGTGGCAGCGTAATTCAGTTCGAAACAAGTATGCGGTTGTTAAAAAAATGTATCCAGGTGCTGCAAAGCTACATGTATTGTGAACAGACATCTGCTAATCGGCTGGCAACAATGCGCGCAGTTGACAGCTGGTTGTTGACGTTGATTGTTGTGCGAAATTCTGCGAAAGCGACATACGCAAGCACTAATATCATGCAACAACAGCGCAACATGTGAGAGTCGCCGAAACGTTCCCAACATCGGTGTTGAATTTTAATCGTTCGTTTGAACCAACTTTTAATTAGTATTTTTTATTTTGTTTCCGCGTCTCAATGCGCGCATAGATTGGTAAGCAGTCTCATGTAAGACGCGGGAATCCAAAATTGGCAAAAGGATCCGAGTCCCTTAAATAAGGCCGAGTCACTTAGACAATTACCACATAAAGATTGAAACTAGTTTCCTTTCACATCCACAACCGCATTGAGTTGCAGGTCTTAAAGAAAAGATACGTACCGTATTACCCCCAATAAACCCCCATGGGGGATTGATACGTCAGCGACTTTTAGGGGTGGGGGTTTATTGGTGGGGGGGATTATTGGTGGGGGGGGGGGGGTTATTTACAAAAAAAATTCTAGGGGTGGGGGTTTGTTGAAAAATGGCAAAAATACATTGCACGGCAGGCAAGAAAGTCGCAGAAACTTCTACTCTACATAGAAATTTCTTTTTATAACAGCCTTTTGTAATGAAATTACTATTAACTCACCCATTTGGGGCCTTTGGTAGCACAATTTCATCATTTTCACTGCAACCAGCCACTGAATTCGCTGGGTATGTGTTTCAAACAGGTCTCCAATAATCCCCCATGGGGGATTATTTGTGGGGGGAGGATTATTCGGAAACTGGTCGGAGGGATGGGGGTTTATTGGTGGGGGGGATTAATGGTGGGGGGGGGGTTTAATGGGGGTAATACGGTATACGTATACGCTATAGTATACGCTCAAAAAATTGGCATGGAATGAATTTCAGAATGGATTTTGGAATTGCTGGTGTTGGCATTATTTTGATTGCGTATTAGTCAAGAAAATTTCTTTTTTTTAACATTAGTTCATTTGTTCGTCATTTTGAACACCCTAGCGCGTTGCAAGAAAGCAAAAGATTTTAGCCAAACCGTTTACGAGAACTTTAAAACTTTACAAGTTTTACCCAGACTATAAGATCTGTCTGTGGTAAAATGGTAAACAATCCGATGCTTTAAGAAACAACAACAAGGTTTTGTGATGTTCTGCTTTTTGGGTTCGCTGATGTTTTACCAAGACCACAAGATCTGTCTGTGGTAAAACATCTTCGGCAGTTCGGCAGTCCGTCGCACTGACGAGCCAGGGGGTACCGCGGTATGCGTCTACCTGGCGAAACCGCAAACAGCGAACTTCATGTATTATTGGACTTGCGTTAAAAGTTCGAACATACAGTTCAAATCTCTTCAATCTGTTTGTTTTGCTCATATAAAAATCACGATGCAAAACAAATTAGTGAACTTGTACACACACGCTGGAAGGAAACCCCTAATGACATTTCACTTGTGAAAATTTGTGAAAAAAATAAACTAACCGGAGATCAAATCGATCGACTTCGGGAGACTTCAAGGGACGACACTCGGATTTCGTGTTTAATTTGCGTTCTGCTTTCTGTTTTCACTGTCTAATCAAAAGTTAGTTGAATATCCAGAACAATTGCAAATCTGAAAGGAAACGATTTGATTTGTATCAAATAATTTTTTGATACTAGATAATTTAATACTTCAACACTTTTTTATGTTTCAACTCGAATTATTTTTAATGCAGAAACATTTAACATCAGTGATTCGGATAATTTCGCTTTCTGCGGCCACGTGCTTTCGCCATCCAAAACAATTTCAAAATGAAAAAAATGTTGGCACACCAAACGTTTGAAAAAAAGCAGAATCACTAGTGATTGCGATTTATTTTTAGGTAAACATTCGCTGACTCATCCGAAAGAATAATGGAAGTTGGGTCGAATAGTAAAAATTGCGGCCACGTAAACAAGTACACCAATATTCACGTTAAAAAGTACTCTTCTGTCTATTTCTGCGCGTTTTGCCGCAGACATTTCAACACACCAGATATTGTGCGTGTGGTGAATCATCACAATGTTCCAGCTTATGACGTCACGTGCGCAACGCACAAACAAACACAACTAGACTGCGTGACATCATAATGTTTCACATTTCACGGTCTCAGCGCGAATCCCGCTTAGACACGCGGCTACTGTATCGTGTGGGCGTTCACAGCGTACGCAGAAAAGGGCACGCTTTTTCACAATAATGTGTGCAATATAATCGTTCAGGCAATCTGAGGTGCAAAAGGCATCGTATTTTTCCTGCATCATAAAGCTTTTTGATAAAGATTTTTGTCTTTGAGAGCAACTAACGAACGAAATTTGATGTGATTTAATAAAAAGATAAAGGAACAACATTTACACTGAACTCAGGCGTTACAGCTGCATACTTTTTTGGTTCCATGTGACTTTATTTTTACTTGGCATTTGTGTTTCGGGGCTGTAATATGGTATACGACAATGCCAGGCAGTAATCATGCTGAAAGCGGCACCCTCAGGGAAACGGATGATGTTTCACTGTGCATTGTAAATCAAACTGCACGCGCTTTTTTTGTTTGTGTGGACCTGGAGATATTTGTGAACAAACACACCCTGTGTATTCGCGTTGTGCGCGTGCGTACAGTCGAAAAAGATGTATTTGCATGCAGTAAAGTTTTTTATGAGCTGTGTCTCTTGCATCGGGCATAAAAAAACAAAATACAGTTCATGTATCAACCGAACTAGTCATACGCAACAAATGGAAGAAAAACAAGTACAAGGAACAGCAACGCGACCGATATGGGTGTTGAACAATTAACTGGTTTTCATAAGTTAATGGTACACAATAAAAAAGCACACAGCAAGTCATTTGTGTTCTCAGGCGCCCTAGATCAAGATTCGAGATCAGTAAATCGCAGTTTTTTATGAACACGTGAGAACAACGTTCTGTGGCGCGTGTTTACCGTAAAGTCTTGCATATAAGGTCTCCTTATATAAATTTGAAACTCAAAATTTTCTGAAAAAAGTGGAACTTTGTGTGACAACCTTATAAGTGGGAGGGGGTCTTATAAAGCGAACATTATGAAGTCCGGGCCATATAAACGGGGTGGGATTTCGACCAGATCAAAACTTTGAACTTTTTTTGGTTTCCCGCCGTGTGACACTCCGCCCACTTTTGGGTGGGAATCTTATATGCAAGACTTTACGGTATTGATTTTGGTCGATGAAACATGACGGAAAACTCGCCAAACAACGGAACTCCACTGGAGGTGTTACGCCGACGGTTTGCGCTCGCCTTCAAGGACGAGGCAGAGGTGGTGGCCGGATTCGAGCTTCGACCGACTGATGTGTTCTTGTGCACGTTCCCGAAGTGCGGTAAGCGAAGCGACATTGGATACGAAGTACCAAATAAGAAACATGTCACAGTGGCAGAACACGGAAAATACCCGTAGGCGACTGCGTTATCACACTCGTACGCATACCCGTGTGACGCTGTGGTGTATTGTGGATTTATCATGCCCATTCGCGAGCGAAGCGGAGCGGAGCGGACAGCGGATGCGGCATAATATGGCCCGTCTGTCGCTCGCGCGTAAATTCCAAACTTACTTTGCCTCGCTTTGTGAACATAAAAGGAGCTGAGATTTTTTTCTGCGGCACACAGGCAGACAATCCACAGATACACTTGTGTGCACAAGAAATTTTTTCGTGGTGATCTTCTACACACGCTGTGTGCGTATTTTATCAATTCTGAACGTGAAAAAGATTATTCTTCTAAACCCCTTTTTTTTCGACTATGTCATAAAATGTGTTCGCAGTTTCAGTGATATAAAGAAAATTCGAACTGTTGTGATGAAAACATTTCCTAGGGTAAAAATGTTCGGGATTTTCAAATTTCGCATTCATTTTTTTCTCTGATGCTTCTGAAGGCTCAAATTTTGCCTTTTTATACAACATGACGGCAAATGCTCATTTTGAAGTGTATTTGCGCTTTCTGCGCATGGAACAAACCGTTATTTGATAAATCAAAAAGTTTCTAGGGGTAACCAACAACGGAGAGTTTAAATCTGACCTTTATTTCTTTTAAAAATTAAAGAATAGCAGGTAACTAACTAAAGTCGTTACGATTTCGGGCGAATCGGTCGTGGAAATTGGTGAAATCGGCCCAGAAACAAAAAATAGGAAACTGGTGTAGTCCCAGGTAATTCAATGCGCTTATCACGGATTTTGAGTTAGTTTTCTTATGTGAGCAACTCTAGATATTGAATCGTGACGATTTCGGCCGAATCGGCCGTGGAAATTGGCGAAATCGGTCCAAAAACAAAAAATGAGAAACTGGTGTAGTCTTAGGTAATTCAATGCGCTGATCACGAATTTCGTGTTAGTTTTCTTATGTGAGCAACTGTATATACTGAATCGTGACGATTTCGGGCGAATCGGCCGTGGAAATTGGCGAAATCGGTCCAAAAACAAAAAAATGAGAAACGGTGTTTTCCAGGATAATTCAATGCGCTGATTACGGATTTTGGGTTAGTTTTTTCATGTGAGCAACTCTAGATACTGAATCGTGACGATTTCGGGCGAATCGGCCGTGGAAATTGGCGAAATCGGTCCAGAAACGAAAAACAAGAAAAGGGTGTTTCCTAGGGTAATTCAATGCGGTGATCACGGATTTTGGGTTAGTTTTTTATGTGAGCAACTCTAGATACTGAATCGTGACGATTTCGGGCGAACCGCCGTGGAAACTAGCGAAATCGGGCCAAACGCAAAAAACAAGAAAACTGTGTTGTCCATGGTAATTCATTGCGCCGATGACGGGTTTTGGGTCAGTTTTCTTATGTGAGCAATTCTAGGTACTAAACCGTGACGATGTCGGGCGAATCGGCCGTAGAAATAGCAAAGGCGAAATCGGCCCAAAAAAAGAAAAATGAAAAACCTCAGTTATCCGGGTTTAGAAGAATGTGTGACCAACGAGATGTGAATTTGGTCCGACCTTCGGGACTTATCATGCGGATGCGCGAGCGAGCGTAGCGAGCGGAGAGCGCATCACGCATAATATGAGCCGTTATCCCCTCGCGCGCTTTTTTCAAATTTGCTCGCTGCGTCCAGCGAGCATAGTATAAGCCACAAACTTGGTACCGTGCACACGAAACGAACACCCAAAGTTGTGCTTGGAGCCGCGAAAAAATTTTTATCCGACTACTTTTCATACGCTGTAGACACGAAAAACCTATTCTGAAAACAGTGTTACTTCTTTCCCTTTGTCCTTTTTTTTTTCAGCTATGTAATCAACATGTGTTCGCCCTTTCAATTTTTGCCTGCGACACTTTCACAGTCGAACAAAAATGTTCCCTGGGGTAATTCCACCCGGAGATTTTGAAAATTGGGTTAATTTTTTACCCCGACCCTGTTTTTGGGTAAAAATTGGGCATTTTTAATTGTTCGGAGGGTTTTCACCTGGTTTTAAGTGTTCGCCCTTTCAATTTTTAGCTGGGACACTTTCACAGTTGAACAAAAATGTTTCCTAGGGTAATTTCATCCGTATTTTCTGAAAATTTAGTTTATTTTTTTGCCCGGGCACTTTTTTAAGTTAAAATTGTGCATTTTTGAAAGTTCGTAGCATTTTGACTGAGTATCAGTTTTCACTCTTACAAATTTTGTCTGAGCTACGAAAAATAATAGGAAAAAGGTCTAGTCCGTAGTAATTCAATACGCTGATCACGGATTTTGGGTTAGTTTTCTTACGTGAGCAACTCTAGATGCTGAATCGTGACGATTTCGGGCGAATCGGCCGTGGAAATTGGCGAAATCGGTCCAGAAACGAAAAACAAGAAAACGGTGTTTTCCAGAGTAATTCAATGCGCTGATCACGAATTTCGGGTTAGTTTTCTTACGTGAGCAACTCTAGATACCGAATCGTGACGATTTCGGGCGAATCGGCCGTGGAAGTTGGCGAAATCGGTCCAGAAACGAAAAACAAGAAAAGGGTGTTTTCCAGGGTAATTCAATGCGCTGATCACGGATTTTGGGTTAGTTTTCTTATGTGAGCAACTCTAGATACCGAATCGTGACGATTTCGGGCGAATCGGCCGTCGAAATTGGCGAAATCGGTCCAGAAACGAAAAACAAGAAAACGGTGTTTTCCAGAGTAATTCAATGCGCTGATCACGAATTTCGGGTTAGTTTTCTTACGTGAGCAACTCTAGATGCTGAATCGTGACGATTTCTGGCGAATCGGCCGTGGAAGTTGGCGAAATCGGTCCAGAAACGAAAAACAAGAAAAGGGTGTTTTCCAGGGTAATTCAATGCGCTGATCACGAATTTTGGGTTAGTTTTTTATGCAAGCAACTCTAGATGCTGAATCGTGACGATGTCGGGCGAATCGGCCGTGGAAATCGGCGAAATCGGTCCAGAAACGAAAAACAAGAAAAAAATGTTTTCCAGGATAATTCAATGCGCTGATCACCGATATTGGGTTAGTTTTCTTACGTGAGCAACTGTTGATGCTGAATCGTGACGATTTCGGGCGAATCGGCCGTGGAAGTTGGCGAAATCGGTCCAGAAACGAAAAACAAGAAAACTGTGTTTTCCAGGTTATTCAATGCGCCGATCACGGCTTTTGGATCAGTTTTCTTATGTGAGCAATTCTAGGTACTGAATCGTGACGATTTTGGGGAATTGGCCGTAGAAATAGCATGGGCGAAATTGGCCTAAAAACGAAAAATGAAAAAACCTGAGTTGTCCGGGGTTTAGAAGAATGTGTGACCAACGTATTGTGATTTTGGTCCGACCTTCGCGGCTTATGTAAAAGTCAGAATATTATCTAAAAATGCGGGAGACGCATATAAAAGGAGGAATATGACCTTGTGTAAGCAGTGAAAGACTTGGCTCGACAACCTTTTCAAGTCTCTGATGTGGTACACACGGATACAAGTACATAAGAGTCATATTTTTGCGCCGTTTATTTTTTATTTAGGTTGCAAGTGGCAACCCTCGTACATTGTAGACAAATGAAACTTTCACATTTGCCTTTTTCTAGCATTTAGCGACCTCTAAAACCACTAAAATAACGATCAGACTTTAGATCGCTGACACTGGTTTGCACAAAGTGTATCGCAGAGGCATTGGGCACGCAAGGTCTCCTTCTGTGGCAAAGGCAATGACTCACCGGTTTATCCTGTCACAAGAGTTTGGTAAAAAGGGTGAAAATCAACGGAAGACAACACTTTTTGCACTGGTGCTGCTGTATGCACAGCGGTGCGTACGTCAGCAACAACGATAAAGCTACATGCAGCAATGTTTTGCAATCTCTGATGTTTCTGTTTTTTGCACAGAATTTACAGTATAGCCGATTAAACATGGCAGTTTTTTTTTCAGGGTGCAAGGAGCGCGCGAATTTTGAATGAAAGAAAAAGAAGTTCAGAAACCAAATTGTATGCCAAATTTGACGCGTTTTTTTAAACTAATGGATTATCCGTATTATTCTGTTCATTCTTTCTCCCTTGCACACATGATTGGAAATTATGTTGGCATTTTTGAAAAAGACAACTCCTAGTCAGCGACTAATCCCGCCTTGATGGACTGCCTCATTTATTCGGCCATGATGTACAGAATTTCGCACATGATGTGATTTTAAACTAAACTGAAGAGGACAATTGAAAAATATCTAGATAACTTCAAAGTTTTTACGCTTTTCAGCAAGCTTTTAAACAACAAACGCGGCGCAAAAATATGACTCTTATGTACTTGTATCCGTGTGTACCACATCAGAGACTTGAAAAGGTTGTCGAGCCAAGTCTTTCACTGCTTACACAAGGTCATATTCCTCCTTTTATATGCGTCTCCCGCATTTTTAGATAATTTAAAAGTCAGAATATTATCTAAAAATGCGGGAGACGCATATAAATGGAGGAATATGGCTTTGTGTAAGCAGTGAGAGACTTGGCTCGAAAACTCTTTTCAAGTCTCTGATGGACACACGGATACAAGTACATAAGAGCCATATTTTTGCGCCGTTTATTCATTATTTCAGTTGCACATGTACTTTGTAGACAATTAAAACTTTTGCAGTGTTTAATAGCCGCGCGTGCTTAAAAAACATTGTATGAATGCCGCTTAACATTTGCGGTATTTCGGGCATTTAACGACCACTAAAACCACTAAAATAACAATCAGACTTCAGATTGCTGATACTGGTTTGCCCAGGACAAAGTGTATCGTAGAGGCATTGGGGAACGCAAGGTCCCTTTCTCTGGCAAAGGCAACGACTCACGGGACAGACAGTTTGGCAAAAAGGGTGAAAATCAACGGAAGACAACACCTTTTTGTCGCTGGTGCTGGTGTGCACACAGCGATACGTATAGTATGACCGAATAAATAAGGCAGCCCTTGGATTCTCCATCAAGGCGGGATCAGTCGCAGACTAGGAGTTGTCTTTTTCAGAAATGCCAAGATAATTCCCAATCGTGTGTGCAAGTGAAAAGGAATGACAGCAGAGAACGAAGAATCAATTCGTTTAAAAAGACACGTCAAATTTGACAGACAATTGGGATTCTGAACGTCTTTTTTATTTTATTCAAATTTCGCGCGCTCTTTGCACCCTGAAAAAAGCTGCCATGTTTAATCGGCCATTCCGTACGTTAGCAACGATAAAACCACATGAATCAATGTCTTGCAGTCTCTGATTTTTCTATTTTTGCACAGAATTTACAGATTCTTGATTTACAGAAGTTCTGCACAGAATTTGCACAGAATTTCGCTCATGATGTGATTTCGGACTAAACTAGAAAGGACAGTCAAAAAATAATTATCTAAAAATGCGGGAGACGCATATAAAAGGAGGAATATGGCCTTGT